>JAPZVO010000338.1:0-47589 GCA_029962745.1 Echinometra lucunter
GTGTGTGTGTGTATAATTGGGGACCCCAATGAAAAAAAAGGTCTCGAGTTTTTGTGGGTTATCTTGCCCAAGCTCATTTCATTTCGTTCATTTTTTCTATGGTTATTCCATTTATTGTTCTGTGGTCGCGGCTTGGGAAATAAAATTAATCAGTTCATTCTTCTTCCTTTTTTCACCAAAGAAAAAATAAAGAAAAAACACAATTCAACAAATTCAGATAATAAAATCTGTTACCTTCATCTTCTCTTTTTTCTTTTTTAGTGGAAGTTTAAAATCAAGTTGCAAACATTTTCAAAGGTTGGCCTCAGGCCTTTAGATGAGAGATATGTTATGCAAATATAACTCATAAAGGCAATGAGATCATCATAAAAAATGCGCAAACATACATGGCTCTAAAACGTTTGTGACACAAGGTTTTTGCTCATTTTAGGCTAAATATTTTTGAAGCTCGCTCTTAGTGTGCATTGTTTTGGTAGTATTAATAGTATTAGCAGTAGTAGTACCAGTAGTGGTAGTAGTACCAGTAGTAATAGAACTTAGTGATATTAGTACTAGCAGCAGCAGTAGCAGCAGCAGCAGTAGTAGTAGTAGTAGTAGTAGACCTATAGTGATATAAGAAAGCTGCTTTCTTTTTTCTTTTTTTCCTTGCTATTTTTTCTTCTTTTTCCCCCTTCTTATTCTCCTTCTTCCCCCTCGTCTTCTTCTTCGTCTTGCTCTTCTTCTTCTTCCTCTCCTTCCATTTCTTCTTCTTAAATCATCTTTTCTTAAGTCATTAGTATTAACAGATAAAAATGTTCATTTGATTCTTCCTTGTGAAATTAGCCTCATTCATTTAGTGTTACTTATTTCTTTGTATGCGTTTTTCCTCCGCCAATCTTTTGAAACCAAAGAAGTACTGTGATTGCTTTAGAAGGGTATGAGGCATTTCTTGAATATCATCGCCTCTCTGCCTTCATTTACACGCTCCCTCCCTCGCCCTCCCTTCTCCCCCCCCCCCCCTCCCTCTCTCTCTCTCTCTCTCTCTCTCTTTGTTTGTTTCTGTTTTTAATAGTTAACAGTTATTTCACTATGCTGGGTGAAACTATTATAATTTTTCTCAAGCATTAACTCGACTAAGCAACATAATTTCCTTTTATAGGAAAACGTTCACGACAATGGAAAATAGGATGGGATGATAATGAAAACATCTAAAACACTTGGTTTTGAGACTATGACATCTTTGTTATGAGCTTAGTGCTCAAGAAATTGGCATTTTTTTTTTTTTATTATTATTACTATTCTTTTTATTCTTTATTTTTTGGTAGAAATCGGGTGAATGTTTTGCCGGTTGCCGGATGAGTACCAGAATCATTTATGTGCTTGTTTTTTTAACAAGTGCTCTTGCACCTTTACGTATAAAAAGCACTTTTGTTTCAGATAAATCACTGTTCTTAACAACTGCCCTTTAGACCACATTAGTGACCCGTTCCTTTTTTTTTAATATCAGTCTCTTCACTTCTAGCACACCTATTGAATTGTGATAGTGCACATTTTGCCTGCTCATTTCGGGTAGGCCTATACATAATGCACCTGCCTTTTTACGAGTGCTCCCTTTCACCTCTGATACAATCTCCTTTTCCGTAAGTGCCCCATTTGAAATCTGATATATTCCCCCAATATAATTCTGAGAAGTGCCTCCTTTTTTTCAAAATATCCAATTCCTCTTGTTTAACGTGCTATAAGAGCCACACTTGTTTCCTTTTTCATTCCGACATATATTGCTTTTAAAACCTAATACACACCCAGTTCCATTTCTGAACTGTTACCTTTTCATCATGTTCTTTTTCCTTACGATAAGTTCCCCCTTAGATTTGCTAGGTGCCCCTCTTCATTATCCCTTCTTGTTTGATGCATTTCAAGTCTCCTCCGATAAGTGCCCCCTCTAAATCTGTAATATGTCCTACGTTACTTTCTTGTCTAGCGCAAAGCCTGAAAACACTTATTTTCCTTTCGTGTTCACCTTGTATGCTACCTCCCCCCCCAAAAAAAAAAATGTTCCTTTTTGCTGGCCCCCTCCCCCACCTTTAAAGGTCTTCCACCGCCTCTGAAATGAGACATAAAAAATGCATGTTAAGCAATAACTAATCCTTTAATTTAGCTGTTCAGAGTACCTGAATGCCTGAAAATGAATTTAAACTTTCATGGAATGACAACCTCGCGAAGTGAGCAAATCCCGTAGCTCTAAATCATTGAATGACAAGCAGAAAGAAAGAAGTACATTTTGCATGAAATTAAATGAATATTGCACAGTTATTTCTGTAATAAGATAATTATATCTTAATTGCATGAATTTGCTTCAAAATAAAGTTTCCTTTTAAGGATCTCTGGAAATGGTAATGGTTAATATTTCTATAGAGTTTATTTTTCTCAAAGACAAATGAAACGATTTTCAGTCTAATTTTTAATTTTTTCCTTCTCTTAGAAAGGAGGTCGCAAATTCGTTTGTTCAAAATTAAACTTTGAATGGGTGATAATGGAGATGTATATTATATCATTTAAAATTTATCAACAAATATGATTGGTCAGGGGATGATGGGAATGCTACACGTAACAAGTCAGTTTCTCTTCCAAAACTTAATACAGTTTATTAGAGATTGTAGATTAATTCAAATATTGTTTACTGCAGGTAATAAACTTCGCTTTTTGGCTGCAGATACTTTTTTTAAAAAGGCTGACGATCAGGTTCTAGGAGAATATTTTGTTATCAAATAAGCTTAAAAGATAATATCGTGTCGTCAATTAGGATGTTTGCATTGTAAGCAAGAATCGAGAATTTTCAGATTAATTTTTTACAAGACATAATTCTCGTCCGTTTTTATTTTTCAAGGAACTATGTCTTTCAATAGAACACTTGAAGGTCATAATTTGAATATTTAGTATATATTTATAGTTCATTATGTACAAATTAATGAATATTTGCAATGAAGATGCAGAGGTGTTGGTCTATTGGATCCTGTGATCTATCCCGCCTCACTAATGTTCTTTGGCAAATATGAATCTACATTTGCCGTTCTCCAGTCTCCACCCAGGTTATGATGCAATATTTTGGGCTATATGTTGCTGTTTTTAGAGAAAAATGCAGATGGAAAAAAAAAGGCCGACAATTAGACGATATGATATATGTGACAAACTCGAATGCATATACCAGTTATCATTAAGACGAAAGGAAACGCCACATAATGCACGTAATTATTGAACAGGGTGGTATCATTAACCTGTTAACTACCGATTTCTTATATCCCCGTAGACTTAATACAAGGTCACCCGGTTCCAGTAGCCAACGGGTTAACACTTCTTCAACTCAGATGGCGCTAATGTCTCTATGATATTACCCGAAAAAAATGCTATTCATTGTCACGAACTTGTTATTTTTATTGTGTAAAATGTGATTCTGTAGAATTTCAATCATCTTTACCCCAGTAATATCATAATTGTCATTATTTAAGTTCATTACATCAGGGATCTTATATAGAAAACATAGTCCCTTTCTCCCCTCGAGATGGATCTATCAATAGGTTATTTGTATCAGCTACAATGGATTAATCTAGCTCCAATTATTAGCTTGCTCCTAATACACCTATTCAGTCTAGTTAGTATATTTTTTTCAATTCCTACATTTTTTCAAACAAGGTTTAGTTGGTGACTAATAATATGTCAGAGACAAATACAGATAATAAAACATGATTAATAAGTTTGCAATGAAGATGCAAACAGTTACAAAGGTATGCAATATAGATTACATTTATGGTCCTATATCATATATTCGAAGGTATGTAAATAAACTTATCGTTGAGGCTGATGAGATTAAATACAAGAAATAATTAACACGTTGTGATTATGGCACAATAAGCCCATAAAGTGTCCAAAAAAAAATCAAGCTTGAACCTTATTCAGGTGCTTTTCGGAGATTGGTGATTAAAATACTTATAGTTTCAAAGGGTAACAATAAAGATATGGTATCACAATGAAAACGTTTAGTGGGAATTTATCGTCAATTGACAATAATAATACACGCAATATTGAATGATTGGTTGGTTGATGTGTTCTACATATTCTGTATCAAGATAGCGCTCTTCCATCTATCAGTCTGTTCAGATTATTCACTTTCTTAGTCTTGGCGCCTAAAGGCTTCGGATTGCCCATGGCGACTTTTTTGTTGTTTTGAAAATGATTTAGCATTGACCATCATTAATTATGTTAATTTTATCCCATCTACAAAGTTAGAAAGCTGTTGATCGTGATTATTCGTAGACTTATTTATTCGATCTATACGCAGCAATCAATCAGAAAAGGGGGATCTGTATTTACAATCGTTCACGGGAAACCCGCAAATAATATCTCTTTACCTATAACTTTAAGATCAGTTACGTAAGAGGATCAATAGTAGCTAAAAAAGGCTATCTCAAACGATAAGTATTATAGCACAGTAATTCACTAGTGAACATGGGGTTAGAGATCAATAATTATTTCAGATTAGGATTATACAATTCAGTCCTTTATGAGACATCCATTTTGTCGTATTTTTTAAAACTAAAACGTTTACTCTTCTCAAAGTTCACAACTATTCTTGAATGCAGTCGATGATACTAATTTCCAGGATCGCTGAAGTATGTTTTAAAATGTTAAAAAATTGTGATATGTTCTGAAGTTTGGATAATTTTCCCTACTTATAATGCCATTAACCAGTCCATTATTCTGAGTAAGCTGATCCTGTCAAAAAAGAAATTCAACCATCTTTACAAAATAATGTCATTTTGTATAGGTGATTACATCAAGGAAGGTTGTTTTCTTTCTTTCTTTCTTGTTTAATATTCCTTCCCCATGAAAAGAAAAGTTGTATACAAAAAATTAAGCTGAACAGATTGTAAATCTTTTACAAGATTAGTCTATAGAGTATAAAAAGCTACAGTGGTATAGTTTGCCCTGCAAGCTTATCAAACAACTTTTGATTTTATAGGTAGACCTATTATGTCTTTATTTTTCAGAGCTACAATTTCAAGAAAGGTTAAAGAGGTACGATAACTGTTGATATCTTTTTAGACAGATGCAGATGATAAAACCAATTTATATTTTTTATAGGGGTTAATTGTGATGCAGATCCAAATAGTTTCAAAGGGGAACAATAATAGATTAGAAATATGGTCCCATCTTATAAACTCCAAAGGTAAATCTATGTAAATATGATCAACAAAAATATAAGGCAGTGAGAATATTGAGGATACAAGGAATACTAAACTACAATGTCATGTCGTCTTTAAAACCGTGTGAACATAGATGGCGCTAGAACCTTTGTAGCAGAGTGACTCTAAAATAAAATAGATGAATGATAACAGCAATAACAAAATCTGTATTTGTGGAGGTGTCAGTGGGGTAAAAGACCTCATAAAGGGCCTTGACTGGAGACGTGAGAATCGAGGGTTCGATCCCAAGCACGGCACTTAAGCCATTAAGCAAGGCATTTCTATCTATCTACTGCTCTTTTTGCACTGAATAAATTATCGTAAACAGGGACATTGCTAACACCGCGTACAATATCTACTTTTGACTCCATGTTCTTCCTCATAATGTACATAATTTAACCTAAATCATGAGAAGGCTTGCCAGTTACTCTGTGCATTTGTTTTTCTTGCTTTTGCTGAATTTTTGTTGTTTTGGTTATTGTAGAAGTAGTATCGGTTGTTTCTTTTCTTTTCTTTATTTGTCGCTTATAAATTTGTTTTTCTCTAGGCCTGTTCGGTACATCATTCAAAATCACATTTAGAAAATCAACTTAAAAGAAGATAGAAGTAGGAGTGGTTTTGATATTCTAACAAAAGGCAAAGGAACCCGTCTAATATCTTCGAATTTGTATGCCCTTAACAGGGATTTTATATCGGATTGCATCATCACCACGGAATTTGATACCCTTTTTCTAATTGTTCCCGTTTTGAATATCACCCCCTGAATGTAGGCCTACTCTAACAAGCGCGCCTGGTGCTGAAAAAAAACCAGAAACAAAACAAAAAAAAAAGCAAATACGGGTGACCCCTCGCGCCCCCTGGCTATATGCAGGTGACAATTCGGTTCCATGACATTTGCTCCGGCGACAAATGCTCCCATGGAAAATCTGTGCGTTAAGTAAAATATAAAACCTAAGCTTAATCCCTATACTCAACATCATTCTGAACCACTAGCACAACCCAAACCCTAACCCTCTGTCTTCGGAGAAATTAAGACAGGAGCAATTATTTCAAGAGCAAAATGACGCGTCACCGAAAGTTCAACATTCAAAATTAAATCATCAGAATAATCTTTGGTTAAAAAAAAAAATATATAAATAAATACGAATGCTCATTTCACGAAAATCGTCCACTACCAGTGCTCCTGATCTCCGCTTCTCTTCATCTTCTCTCTTTTATTCTCTGTCTCTCTTACAAATCCCCTTCTCTCCCTTTCCCTAGCTCCGCGTGCCAATCTGTCTCGGACCCTTTCACTCTCCCTCTCTCTCTCTCTCTGAATTAACATTTCACAGGGTGATGGGTGAAAAGGGGGGGGGGGGCATTTGCGAAACACTGATTTGGTCAGCAAAGGCAGAATCCCCCCTTTTAATGGGGAAACTTCTTAGTAATATAGTTGGGGAAGTGGGAGGGGGGAGATGGGAGGAGGAAAACTGCCACTTGGTTTGAGCCTCTAAAAGACATTGTGATTTTGAGCTAATCGCTCTATTAATTGGCAAATCAGCCTCCCCCCCCCTTTTCCTGGAGTAAATGACTGTCGATCAAAAGGAATAAGTGAATTAGTAAATTCCGCGATGCGTAATGTCCCCATCAAAGGTGTAGGTCTTTCTAATGGTGCTAATTTGTTGTAATTTCTGATAGAGAGAAGGATAGAATAAAACGGAATAGAACAGAAAAAAGTAGTATTTTCTGTGAATTTGAATAAATTTGCATAAATTGGCAAAATTAATGAATTTCAAAATTCTGTGTAGAAGTTTTGAAATCCCCACCAGCCCCATGAGATAATACAAACAGAATCAAAATCGGCTAAGAAAGAAGCAGCAAATTTATCATCTGAAGTACACAAAGACACACACACATCCACACACAAGCCCCCACGTACGGAACCCTTTTCATAGACAGTCTCTTGCCAGATTCATTCGGTTTGGACAATGAATGCCAAAAATACATTTTAACACAATTATGAAGATGAAAAGTAAACGGACAAAGTAAACGAAGTAAACAAACAGGATTTCATTTAGATGATATGCATTTTATTACTAAACGTTTTTTTTTTTTTTTATATGAAACCAATAACTGGCATGTTATAGCAATGCCATTCTGGTCTTTAGAGCGATAATGAAGTACGCCTTACCTACTTGTAATAAGAAATATGTATCACCGAAAGTTCAACATTCAAAATTAAATCATCAGAATAATCTTTGGTTCAAAAAAAAATAAATAAATAAATAAAAAAATATGAATGTTCATCTCACGAAAATCGTCCACTACCAGTGCTCCTGATCTCCGCTTCTCTTCATCTTCTCTCTTTCATTCTCTGTCTCTCTTACAAATCCCCTTTTCTCCCTCTCCCTAGCTCCGCGTGCCAATCTGTCTCTGCATAGTACATATGTACACCATTCCCATATCAATATTAACTCACAGGAGATGTATCAAAAATGATTTTGTGATTTAGTATTTACAAATGTCGCTATGAATCTGCAAATGTTCGATCTATACATTCAGATTCACCTCACACAAATAGCTAACATTGTCTATATGTATAAGTGGATGGTTTTCACAAAATGTCATTCCAAGCATTAATCCTGTCTTAAAGATAAACTTGAGTTCTGGACCCCATAACAAAAAGATCTGTAATCAATCACAGAGTTTTAACAGCCAGTCGAGACCAATGTTTAATGCACCTCTCGTTCAAAAAGGTGACCCTGGACCAATCAGATTGGTTGTTTTAAATTTGCAATTGATGGCAAACATTTGTGTTATACGGGCCCCAGGTCATATGATTACAATGATAAAGACACTGTATCAAAGCAACTTGGAAAGGTTGGGAACAACTATGAAGAACATTAAATATGTGTATGCTGTTCAGTTTTCAAATCATCTAATTGAATTTGAGAAGAAGAAGACTGAATCTTACTGAAAAACACATGTACCGAATACAGAAATTGATATGAGACTACAAACAAATAATCAGGCTGAGCTCTCAAACTGTGTCTTGCCCTTTTTCGCATACAAGTTGCATTTGAAATGCGATCCTTTTAAAATAATATTTTTACTACGACATGTTTTCACACAGACATCAAAAGACTGAGAATTCTCACAAATCATCTTTCACCTTCCCAGAGTTCAAGCTTCTTTTTGTGAGGTTGAATCTATTACATTCCATTCCTCCAATGAAAAGAAAAACAAGGTTATAACTAGAGCTAAATTCAACGTTGAGCAGAAAAAAAAGAGAGGGAAACAATTTTTAAACATGGCAGAATTTCCATTGTTTTTTAAGGCATTGGCTAACTTTGTGAGTAGCTGATTAAAAAAAATCTCAAACTAAGATGAAACATGTGTATGAGTACTTGTATTTGTACTCAAAACCCCTGAAACCAGCCATAATTTGGAATGAAAAAGTGTAAGTTAGACACAAACGGCGATTTTATTATCCTTCGTCTCACGAGACAATCACTAAGAGGACCACTTTGCTTGAATTTGAAAATGCCGTTATGTGCCTCCCGCAATTTTAATCTTTCTATCACATTGCCAATCCAAGGATTTTAATGCTAATTTTCCTTTAAAAATTTTTCGGCATCAAACGAATATTGACGCAACCAAAATGGGCACAGTTTGTGTAGAATTTTTTTATCTTTCTGCTCATGTATTTGGTATAATTTTTAGGGCTCTGCATCAAAAGTTATTAGGTCAAACCACAAAATGTGGACCTCTGTCACGAATGGGTTAACGCAATGATTTATTGGCTGAAGTTAGTACTTATCTAATCGAAATGAATGAGATAACATTTTGATTCACAAAGTAATTTAGACAGTTGCCATAATGGCGCTGGTTAATCGTAAGATACTAAACTTAGAGTTTTCTATTAAATGATAAATAAGCAATGTTCAGTCAATTGCTCTAGTTGAATATCCTTTAAAAAAAAATCACATACATTTCTGTTTTTGAAATCGTCAAACTTCTACCCGGAATTTGAAATTTTGTCTAGAATTTTTAATGCTAATTTATGCGAAATTTATAAGACAATTACAAAAAATGCTTCTTCCTTTCATTTGTCTACTGATTCTGATTTTCTCTTTTTGTTGGGGGGGGGGGTGATTTTATCTAATAGAGCTACATGAGGTACGCCGAACTACTACATAGAATTTCGAAATTTTATCTAGGAAATAAGGATGACAAATTTATTTGAAAATTACAAAAATGCTTCTTCTCCTTCATTTTTGACCGATTTTGATTTTGTTTTGTTTTGTTTCATCTGGTAAAGATACATGAGATACACCAAACTTCTTTACAGAATTTTGATTTTTTTCTTGAAATTATTTATACTAATTTACGCAATTTTTTTTCGAAAATCACAAAAGCGCTTCTCCTTTATTTTGTCGAACGCTTTTGATTTTGTTATTATTATTATTATTAATGTTTTTTTTTTGTGTGTGCAAAAATTGTGTGAATGTTTTTGCCGGATGCCGGATGAGCACCACATCACTGATGTGCTTTTTTTTTAATAAGTGCTCTTTCCCTTTAGGTGTAAAAAACATTTTGTTGCAAATAAATCACCCTTCTTAAATCCTACAACTGCCCTTCAGACCACATTAGTGACCCTTTCCTTTTTTCATATCGCTTTCTTCCCTTCTAGCGTATAATGAA
Organism: Echinometra lucunter; assembly: GCA_029962745.1. Lineage (NCBI taxonomy): Eukaryota > Metazoa > Echinodermata > Echinoidea > Camarodonta > Echinometridae > Echinometra > Echinometra lucunter. Next base: position 9,903 of record JAPZVO010000338.1, read on the forward strand.
TGTCCCTACTGAAACAATTTGCCTCCTGGCTACCCATTTCCGGTAGGCCTATACATAATGCACCTGCCTTTTTACGAGTCCTCCCTTTCACCTCTGATATGTTCTCTTTTTCTGTGAGTGCCCTATTTGAAATCCTAAATATGCCCCAATCTAATTCTGAGAAGTGCCCCCTTTTCTTCAAAATATCTAATTCCTCTTTTTTAACGTGCCGTAACAGCCAAACATGTTTCCTTTTTTCATTCCGACATGTGCTGCTTTCAAAATCTAATACACACCCATTTCCATTTCTTAACTGTTACCTTTTTCATCATGTTATTTTTCCTTGCGTTAAGTTCCCCCTTAGATTTGCTAGGTGCCCCTCTTCATTATCCCCTTCTCGTTTGATTCATTTCAAGTCTCCTTCCGATAAGTGCCTCCTCTAAATCTGTAAAATGTCCTACGTTTCCTTTATAGCGCAAAGCCCGAAAACCCTTATTTTCCTTTCGTGTTCACCTTTGTATGCCACCTTTTCCTCCCAAAGAATCTGATGTTCCTTTTCGCTGGCCCCCTTCCCCCCCCCCCCCTACTTTGAAAGACCCTCCATCGCCTCTGAAATGAGACATAAAAAGTGTATGTTAAGCAACAATTAATCCTTAAATTTAGGTTTTCAAAGTGCTAAATTGAATGCTGGAATGACAACCTCACGAAGTGAGCAAATCGCGTTGCTCTAAATTATTGAATGACAAGAGAGAAAAAGAAGTACATTTTACACAATGAAAAGTACAATGAGAACTGCACAGTTATTTCTGTAATAAGATAATTATATTTTAATCGTATGAATTTGCTGCAAAGTAAGTTCCCTTTTAAGGATCTCTGGAAATGGTAATGGTTAATATTTTTATAGAGTTTATTTTTCTCAAAGACAAATAAAACAATTTTTTATATATTTTTAATATTTTCTTTTTTAGAAAGGAGGTTGCAAACCGTTTGTTTAAAATCAAACTTTGAACGCGTGATAATGGTGATGTATATGATATATGATATATTGCAAGTAATACACTTTGCTTTTTGGCTGCAAATACTTCAAAAGAGAAAGAAAAAAAAGGGGTCTGACGATCAGGTTCTAGGAGAATATTATGTTATCAATTAAGCTTGAAAAATAATAAAATCATGAAAAAAGATAAGAATAATGCACGTAATGCGCGCAACAATATCGTGTCGTCAGTTAGGATGTTTGCATTGTAAGCAAGAATCGAGAATTTTCCGATAACTTTTTTTTACAAGACATAATTCTCGTCCGTTTTCATTTTTCAAGGAACTATGTCTTTTAATAGAACATTTGAAGCTCGTAATTTGAATAGTTAGTATATATTTATAATTCATTATGTACAAATTAATAACTATTTGCAGTGAAGATGCAGATGTGTTGGTCTAGTGAATCTTGTGATCTATCCCGCCTCACTAATGTTCTTTGGCAAGATATGAATCTACATTTGCCATTCTCCAGTCTCCACCCAGGTTATGATGCAATATATGATTACTGTTGCTGCTTTTTAAGGAAAATCCAGATGGAAAGAGATACAAAGGCCGACAATAATAATTATATTATACTGGATGGCTCTGAATGGGATACCAGAGAATATTGGCCCTAACGAGTGGAATATTCCTGGGGAGCACTTCATGAAGAGTTTTGTCGGTGATTTTCACCGACTGATTTGCTGGCAGCCAATCAGATGCAAGGATTTGCTGTAGCTTGTAACATTTGTCGGTGATTTTCACCGACAAATCTCTTCATGAAATGCTCCCTTGGTATTCCATGAAATAAAGCCATCCAATATAATTATTATTATCTATACCCAACAAGAAAGGGATTTAAAATTCAATAAAAGTCATTTCAGCAACTAAAAAGGGCCCCCATCATACATTTATGTTGATCACACAAGTTTGACTTACCTCTGTATGACGTCATCAAAGTGTCTTTGTTTACTGCGTCTGTTGCGTATCCGCGCATTGTAATTCTTATTGCGCATGTTTGTTTCATTGCGCGCACGCGAAGAGACCATGCAATATCGCATAATATTGCAGGGCAAATTTTGTACATGAGCCTATTGGAATTCGGCGTTTTATACAATATGCTCTGATATTGCACAGACGTATTATACAGACAAGAAATATGTGTTTTTAATGCGCCGCAAAATGCCCTATATAGATAATAATTATATTATATTGGATGGCTCTGAATGGGATACCAGAGAATATTCCACGAATTAGGACCAATATTGCACGAATGGAAGATGAGTGCAATATTGGCCTTAACGAGTGGAATATTCCTGGTATTCCATGAAATAAAGCCATCCAATATAATTATTATTATCTAAACCCAACAGAAAAGGGATTTAAAATTCAATAAATGCCATTTCAGCAACTAAAAAGGGCCCCTTCATACATTAATTTTGATCACAGTTTGACTTACCTCTTTATGACGTCATCAAAGTGTCGTTTGTGCATTGCGTATATTGCGCATCTGCGTATTGTATTCCTAATTGTGCATGTTTGTTTTATTGCGGGCACGCGAAGAGGCCATGCAATAACGCATAATATTGCACGGCAAATTTTGTACATGAGCCTATGGGGAATTCGGCGTTTTATACAATATGCTCTGATATTGCACAGATCTCATGCAGACAAAAAATATGTGTTTTTAATGCGCCGCTAAAATGCCCTATATAGATAATAATAGACAATATGATATATGACAAACTCGAATGCAAATACCACTTATCACGAAGGCGAAAGAAAACGCCACATATCTACGTAATTATTGAACAGGGTTACTGTGTTAAATGGGATCTTGTAGAATTTCAATCATCTTTACCCCAGTAATATCATAATTGTCATTATTTAAGCTCATTACATCAGGGATCTTATATAGAAAACCTAATCCCTTTCTCCCCTCGAGATGGATATATCAACAGGTTATTTGTATCAGCTACAATGGAATAATCTAGCTCAAATTATAAGCTTGCTCAATATACACCTATTCAGTCTATTTAGTATATTTTCTTAAATTCTACATTTTTTTAAAACAAGGTTTAGTTGGTGACTAATAATATTTCAGAGATAAATACAGATAATAAAAGATGATTAATAAGTGTGCAATGAAGATGCAAACAGCTACAGAGGTATGCAATATAGATTACATTTATGGTCTTATATCATAGATTCGAAGATATGTAAATAAACTTATCGTTGAGGCTTATGAGATTAAATACAAGAAATCATTAACACGTTTTGATTATGGCACAATAAGCCCATAAAATGTCAACAAATTTTCAAGCTTGAACCTTATTCAGGTGCTTTTCGGAGATTGGTGATTAAGATACTAACAGTTTCAAAGGTTAACAATAGAGATATGGTATCACAGTCTAGTGGCAATTTATCATTAATTGACAGGAATAATACACGCAACATTGAATGATTGGTTGGTTGTTTTGTTCTACATATTCTGTACCATGATGGCGCTCTTCCATCTAGCAGTCTATTCAGATTATTCACTTTCGTAGTCTTGGCGCGTAAAGGCTTCGGATTGCCCATGGCGACTATTTTGTTGTTGTGAAATTGATTTAGCATTGACCATCATTAATTATGTTAATTGTATCCCATCTCCAAAGTTAGAAACATGTTGATCCTGACTATTCGTAGACTTATTTATTCGATCTATACGCATTAATCAATCGGAAAAGGGGGGTCTGTAATTGCAATCGTTCACGGGAAACCCGCAATTAATATCTTTTTACCTATAACTTCAAGATCAGTTACGTAAGAGGATCAATAATAGCTAAAAAGGCTATCTAAAACGATAAGTATCATACCACAGTAATGCGCTAGTGAACATCGAGCTACAGATCAATAATCATTTCAGATTAGGATTTTCAATTCAATCCTTTAAGAGACGTCCATTTTGTCGTATTTTTTTAACTAAAACGTTAACTCTTCTCAAAGTTCACAACTATTCTTGAATGCAGTCGGTGATACTAATTTCCAGGATCGCTGAAGTACGTTTAAAAAAAAACGGGGAGGTCTCTTTGTCCCGTATCGTGGTATGTTCTGAAGTTTGGATAATTTGGCCTACTTATAATGCCATTAACCAGTAGTTTATTCTGAGTAAGTTGATCCTTTCAAAATAGAAATTCAACGATCTTTACAAAATAATGTCATTTTTTTAGCTTATTACATTAAGGAAGGTTGTTTTCTTTCTTTCTTTCTTGTTTAATATTCCTTTCCCTTGCAGGTTTCTGTAAAGAAAAGTTGTATACAAAAAATTAAGCTGAATAGATTGTAAATCTTTTACAAGGTTAGTCTGTAGAGTATAAAGAGCTACGTGGAGTGCTTTGCCCTGCAAGCTTATCAAACAACTTTTTATGTTATGGGTAGACCTTATGTCTTATTTTCAGAGCTACAATTTCAAGAAAGGTTAAAGAGGTACGACGACTGTTGATATCTTTATAGACAGATGCAGATGATAAAACAGAATTATATTTTTATAGGGGTTAATTGTGATGAAGATGCAAATAGTTTCAAAGGGGAACAATAATAGATTAGAATTATGGTCCCATTTAATAAATTCCAAAGGTACATCTATGTAAATAATGATAAACAAAAATATAAGGCAGTGAGAATATTGAAGATACACGGAATACTAAACTACAAGGTCATGTCGTCTTTAAAACCATGTGAACATAGATGGCGCTAAACCTTTGTAGCAGAGTGGATCTAAAATGAAATAAATGAATGATAACAACAATAACAAAATCTGCATTTGTGGAGGTGTCAGTGGGGTACAAGACCCCATAAGGGGCTTGACTGGAATCCCCGGCACGGCACTTAAGGAATTAAGCAAGGCATTTTTATGTATCTACTGCTCTTTTTGCACTATATATATTATCGTTAACAGGGACATTGGTAACAACGCGTAGATGAGTATTAAAAATATATAAACAATATCCAATTGTGGCACCATGTTCTTCCTCATAATGTACATAATTTAACCTAATCATGTGCATTTGTTTTTACTGCTTTTGCTGAATTGCTGTTGTTGTGATTATTGTAGAATTAGTCTTGCTTGTTTCTTTTCTTTTCTTTATTTCTCGCTTATAAATTTGTTTTCCTTGAGGCATGTTCGGCACATCGTTCGCGTAAATCACATTTTGAAAATTAACTGAAAAGAAGATTAAAGTAGGAGTGGTTTTGATATTCTAACAAAAGGCAAGGAAACCCGTCTAATATCTTCGAATTTCATGCCCTTAACGGGGATTTTATTTAAGGACGGCATCATCACCACGGAATTTGATACCTTTTTTCTAATTTTTCCCGTTTTAAATATCACCCCCTGAAAGTAGGCCTACTTTAACAAGCGCGCCTGGTGCTGAAAAACAACAAATCACCGGCTATTGATATTTTAATCAATGAATGTTTCAAACATAGTAAAAGTATATTAATCACGGTCTCTGAAAATTAATGTAGACAAAACAAAAATAGTATTTTTTTTCGAGAGGCAAAATAAGGAAACATGCTACTTTAAATTTGGGGATAGTGAAGTCCAAGTTGTTGATGATAACGTATACTTAGGTACAACTTTTAATTACAGAAATGATTTTAAGAAAGCTCAAAATAAACAAATAAATCAAGCGAGACGAGCTATGTACTCGTTAATAGTCAAAACTAGAAAATTAAAGCTTCCTGCTGATCCAGAATTAGACTTATTTGATCGGCTTGTTGTTCCTATTCTTTTATATGGGCCGCGACGCGACAAAAGGGCCCTTAGGGCAAAATTTTTTCAAATATGTGTTTTCAACACTCTTTTGTAGTATAAATGCTGTAGAATCTGAATATGCAAACGGTTTTCCAAAATTCCATCCCTAAGTGTCTAAATCGAGGAATTAAAAAAAAAAAAAAAACATGTTTTTGCTCCACGCGCGCTATTCTGACATTCGCGCGTGACCAAGGTTAAACAAGTAAATCCCTATACCATTTTCACCAAGATTCCTAACGTGTCTAAGAGGGTACTTAAACGTTCTCCTATTACCATGACGGATACTCACATTGTATAATAGAAATAATATCATTTCCCTTGTTATCTTTGTCTTCTCTAAACCCTGTATTACCTCAAAAATGGCTTTAAAATGATCTTGAAATGACCTTGTACACGTCGGTGAGACGGCCTTGAAATTGCTTGCATTTTCAATCACAATTTTGTGTTTGTCATAAACATTTATATTACGTAGGGAGATATAAACAGAGAATAAAGCTAGAGTAGCGAGTATAAAAGATTATATTATGTAAAGATTATAGGAAAGGAGAGGAGTAATATTTCAATTCAGGGGCGTCGTATCCATGGAGGAAGGGGCCGTATCGTCTTCGCTCACCATAAATCTTTGTGAAATATACACTTTTGTCATGTGACACATATTTACGAAATTAAATCTATGATTGCTTCTTTTTACATACTAACAGGGAGATATAGAGAAAGATAATCAGAGAGGAGTCAGACTTCACCAGGGGCGGATGCAGGGAGAATGGGGGCGAAATCCCCTTTTTTCACCATACATTTCTCATGAAACATTTGTTTGTCTTTAAGTGAATTTGGAGCAAAAATGTCATCTTAAATTCACCTTCAATTTTAGTGATCTTTTGGGGGAAGGGGTGGGGTATTCTCATAATCCTAATGCCCCTCCCTTTTAAAGTTTGCACTAATTTGCCCCTAATTGGCAAAAGTGTGTCATAGATTTTATGTTGCTGTTAAATAACATTAGTGTTGAAGATGCAGTGAAAATTATTACTAGCACGCTTGTTCATTATTACATCATCAAAAATCAGAACCATTTATCATCCACTCAGTCACAAGTCATTCAGAGGGCATCAACATTCAAATTATTTCTCAATTCCGTACTTCATTCCGTGTTCATGTTTCTTTCTGTCAGGTAGCTCTTTTCTCTCCGTCAGACCTTCCACCTCGGTCTATATCTTTCCTTCTCTTCCTTTTTCTTTCCCTCTCTCTTTCCCTTCTATTTCCACCATCTCTAGTTTTGTCGCCTTTTCTCTGCTTCACCGTTTTCATCCTTTGTTTCTCAAGCCCTCCATCAGCTCCCCCAATCGCTTTCTCTCTCTCTCTCTCTCTCTCTCTCTCCCTCTCTCTCTCTTTATACCTCTCTTGTTATTTTCACTCACCTTCTTATCATGAGCTGTTATTTCAAGTGTGTGCCTAAATTATATTATATTGTCTTACTTCATCGTTTATTTTATTATTTACAGTGTATCTTTTGTATTTGCACTGCCAGTGGGAGTCCAATTTTCTGGTTTTTTTTTCAAATATGGATCAATGAACTGTGAACTTTGAAATACATAATAGGTCAGTACAAAATGGAATGAAATAAATTTTTCCTTATATTGCACGTGTCATATTAGTAACTTTTATTCAGAACAAGAGTTGACATACGTTCTACTTCAAATCAGGAATTTAAATCCGACTGGAATGGTGCTCTTTATTAAGCTGCAGTCTGAAAATGTTGAATACTTTTGGTTTATAATAAATTTTAGTGTGGAGATGGTTTGTTCTTTCTTCCTAATAACATTCATCCTTTCCTTTCCTTTCAGTAAAAAAATAAAATAAAAATCATGTGCCCACAAAAATCTGTTCACATCTACCCGTTATTTTCTAGTAGGGTTTTTTGTATAGTTAAGATACAAAGAAGCAATTCCATCTAAATTTAGATCATTGAACATGTGACATAATTCATGAAGAAAGAAATCCTACATGACTTTAAGAGATCTTATCGTTAATCCAAATCATTGAAAATATGTTAGTTTTAAATTCACCTTTCAAGTCGTCTGCTTTTGCAAGCACACAAACGCAGTGGATATTTGGAATTAAATGTTATCTATGAAATAAAGGTAATATCATCCTGAAAGTGAGATTGCTCCTATTGAAACATGTGTCACGAGTTCTTAGGGCACTTGTCACCCAAATAATGAAGATAAAAAACGCAATTTGTGCACTTTTGTTCATTAGAGTAGTAGTAGCAATATCGCTTCCTCATAACTTCAACTGTAGTTCAGCTGGACGCCATGAGTCAGTTCCCACATGATGTAGAGGTCATGCTCAGCTTTGGTAAGTTCATTTACCCACTGAAAGGATGTGTTCATAGACCATTAAGGCATGCAAAGTTCCAAACACTACTAGTTCTAGTGACATCCTGTGAAGCCATACCCATGTTCATTTTGTAGGATCTCCATCATTGTGAAGTTCATTCTGGGTTGACGCAAAGAGAATCCAACTTCAGCAATTGTTTCAAGCTCTTTGATCACCTCTGCTTCCTCCTCTGATATGAACGCAGTGACCTGACATTTCCAGCATCACTGAATTAAATGTGGTTATCATACCCTACCCCTCTCCTTCCAGCATTGCCTCTAAGTTACAGTCTAACATTCCTATATTTCCATGGAGATGACAAGGACGATAGGGACAAGCATGACCTGGCTTAGCTGCTCCATATCAACAGCCTGCAAAAGAAAACATTTCATGTATAATTATACATGAAATGGCAATAGAAGCAGCCAACTGCTTAGATGAATCACACTGATAGTGTGATATAAAGATTTATTGCTTTAGAACAGCTGAAGTACACTAACAGCATCGAATGAGTATGGAATACAAAGTGTCATTCATTCTAATATGAAATATTAAATATTAGAAAGTAATAAATTTAACCCATTAGGTAATGCTGTTTTGTGATTAGTATTGTTTTAAAGGCATTGGCTAACTTTGTGAGCAGCTGATTAAAAAAATTCTCAAACTAAGATGAAACATGTGTATGAGTACTTGTATTTATACTCAAAAACCCTGAAACTAATCATAATTCGGAAGGAAAAGCTGTAAGTTAGACGCAAAGCGCGATTTTATTAGCTTTCGTCTCGAGAGACACTGAGCTAATAGGACCGTTTGCGCGAATTCAAAAATACTGTTACTTGCCTTCCGCCGCGTGATACGTCAATACACACAGTGCGGTCCGTTGAGTCATGTGCGCATGCGCACTCCTTACGTTGGATCTATGCAACCGACCCTAGTATATTTTTCAAACATTGGTTCACATTTCTAATATTTAAAAAATACTTCCCGTTGATATTATGCCATGAAACTTTCACACTGGTATTTTTACACTATAACCCTAATGTTTATCCCATTTTTAAGTAACAAAATGAGATTTTTTTTAAAATCATAACAATGTTAGCCAATGCCCTTTGATTTTGATTAATCTAAAAGTAATTTAACTAAGTATCCCATTATGCCTAATAAGTGAAATGCAGTTTGTAATTCAACTGCTTTAATAAAAAAAAAAGTCTACAGAGACACTCAAAACTGATGGCAAATCGAGCAATACACTATGGGAAAGGTGGGGGAGGCATATTTTTTTTTTAAATAATGATCTGCCCCCTCCCACCCTTCTCTCAAGTATAAGCACTGCCCAGCCCCCCCCTCCATTTCAGCTTCATCTTTTTCTATTGATTTCTTAATTTTTCGAAAAGCAGGTCTGTGCTTACAGGGTTGTGATAGATACGGCTATTTTTAATTCCATACTTATTTACAGCCCGAGCTAGGGCAAGGTCCTAGTCTGGCCCTAATTCAGCTAGACTATAGGCTAGCCTAGATCTAGGACCAAGGCCTAACTTTATTTTACTCTGTATAGGGAATACACTGTACATGTATATAACTTGAAACTCTGCTAAAATTTTCTAATGAATTCTTGACTGGTAGACCATGGGAAAATTGAGGCCTCAAATGTGTATCAACGAATTCAAGAGATTGGTATAAGCAGGTCTGATGTTAAGTTGTAGATCTAGTCAAAGGGTATTAAAGGTATATCAGTTACTCCCTAGGATATGAAGATTAAACTTAGGTGAGCCATTAGAACAATACGAAAGGAAAAGCTTGTCAACAAGTGAATGTTACTATACTAGGTGCGGACAGTTTTAGGGCCACTCATCATACAGCATGAGCTTAGGACTATTACATTTGTTAGGCCTGTACGTCTACGAGTATGAGTGTGACTGCTTAAATCTTGGTTTAAAGAAATTGCTCAACTGATGAAATGAATTACAAAAAATTGATATCTAAAGATTTTACAGTAATATGGAAAAGAAATAACAGAGGAAGGATATTTCATAATACAACGTTAAATGTTACAACAACTTTATCTTTGAAACTATGAATGTCGCATGCAGCCTTGAAGTTGCAGGGCACTACATCGTAACTAGAGTCTACAGAGTCAGCCAGTCTGCAGGTCCCCCAAAGTGGTTTCTTTCTTGTAACTGGTATGCATGAACGGAGCAGGGTATGTATATTTAATGAGTTTGAACCTGTCAGGACACTACTTTCAAATTTGCCCTTGCTGCTCTAATACTTTATCAAATTTGATGTTTTTGGTATCTATGTAAAGACGATTAAACAATCCCTTATGTCATGTATTTGAATTTGATGAAGAATTTGGGAAAAGAAGTGAAATTCTCGGTCGAAAAAAACGATACAAATTTTTTTTTTTTTTCGCCTGCCAAAAGTTGCCATTTTGCAAGGCTTTTTATAAATGAGCCCAAATAATTTTCACAAGGCCACAAGCTGAATGCCCATGCTTTATGAAAATACCCATTTTAACACATGATGTAATTTAATCGGGTCAACAGCACACTTTCCACAGACCAAGTGCAATTTTCAGCCGTAAACAATAGATACTGCTCGGTGATTGGTCCATTCAGACCCCACACTCATCCTGGAATCCTAACGGTCACTTACTGAGTCACTGAAGGTCACACTCCGTGTGTGGTAATCTTTTCAAAACAACCGCGCTGGCATGTTTCTGGCCGTATTCAGCCAATCAGAACACTGGATTTCATGCTGATCAAAAAATCAAGAAATCTCGTCCTGAACTTCCTGGGGAAAAGTGTGCTCTTGTTCAGATCAAAACTGCCCCACATTTAGAATGGTGTTTTGAAAAAGTACAGACTTTCATCTTTATTTTCCTGTAAATATCATTTTTGCACAATCTGCAAGAGAAGTGAGAGGAAGAGAATTATGTTTTGAAGCATCTTTTTCACCTTGATTTATACATATTTCCCCAAATATATTATCAAAATGAATACAAGAATGTGAAAGTGTGATATTTACTCTTTTCAGTGGTGTATCAACCAATGATTTTACTTGATGATAAAGTAGTTAAAATCTTCCAGAAAGAAAGTCTCATAATTCATGAGATCTGACAGGGTGGAAGATTTGGCCACGAGAGCATTTACGTGAATCCTGCTTATTTGCTCATTAGCATATGACCTGCAGACTGGCTGAGAGTCACATATTAAAAACTGAATTAAATGCACAAAATGTCTTTAAAATCCGTAATTTCTACTGGTTCAAACTGTTTGAAGAAATTATAATCATGCTCTTACCGATTCATCCAGGCATGACATTTGATCAACAGCTAGAGCCAGATTAATCGACGGTCTAACATAGGTCTAGAGCAACCTGGTCTCCTTCTTAAATCAGGCAATATACCTAATGTACAAACGGTCTTATAATAGGTATATGGCCTGAAATAGCAGGTTGAATAAAATGTCGCCATCTGGCGGCCGCGTTGTGTAAAAATTCTGTACGTAAAAGGTGGCTAACTTCAGGCTTCAGTGGTGCGATTGTAATTCATCCCCCCCCCCCCCATTCGAATAGACTCCCAACGAGTTGTAGGGCATGAAATGCATGCACCTGCTGGGTTGATTGGGTGCCGTATTTTGATTTTTGGTTTGACGGGCGCTTAGCAGGGGCCTATATTTATCTGAGATACCGAGATACCTATACAAGACAAGACATACTGCACTGTAAAAGTCACGTCCATATTCGCCCCCCCCCCCGTCCAAATACTAGATACTAGTAGACTATTTTTTTTTTAGATATGACTTGAATGTTTGAAATGAAAATGGGAATTTATCACACATTCTTATCAGCTATTTATGACAAATGAATTTTATTGTTAAACATTACATTCTGTTCCATCAATTCTGTGCTATCTAATCCCCATGAATGCATACTTTAATTTCATAATTAAAAATTAACATCATATCTAGTATGTACCCTATATCCCCAGCGCTCTGATTTGTAATTGCATAACGTATAACGTGCACATGCTAGTTTGTTCCACGCATGCATACGGTGCGTTCATTCTGCGCACACCGCCGGCGTCCGCAGAACTGGGCGTCCGGATCCGGCCGACGTAGACCACATCGACATGAATCCAGCCAAACTACTAAATCCAACCAAGATAGAAATCAGCAGATTGACAGCTCTAGTACAAGTACTAGGATTGAAGGGGGGGGGGGGGGGAAGGGCTAAGGAGTAAGGTAGGTCTAACATTTAGCATGATCCAGTATTACTAGTATAGCAATGGAATGCAAACCAAAGCAAAGCCAGGCAGAGCCAAAGCTACACTGCCAACACTGGCTACATACAGTATGGCCAACCCGTACCCGTACTCAGTAGGCTAGTCAGGAGACTCTCAAGAACTCTCTGGCAGGCACTTTTGAGGCGACTCTGAAGTGAGGATGACAGCGGAGATCGTCTGTCAGCGACCTGATTGAAGAATATCTATCATAATTTAACTATTTTGTCAAAGGAATAAACGCCATTTGGCATTGCCAACAAATAATGACAAAAAAATTGTCAGCGTCACCATGCCATGGTCACAGGGATGCGAACCCTTGGCCTTGGCCTTGACTAACGTTAGCATGACTAGTAATCGATTTCAGACAATGGCTTTAACCACTGCGCAACATGCAGTTGACGAGGCAGTCGGTGCACTTTATTCATTTATACCTGGATTCATTTCTAGTCTTATACCATGTTACCGAAGTGGTCTCTTACAGTCATCGTTAGCCTCGTATTCTCGCGAATTCGCGACTCCTCGCATTTCAACTGGCTGTATTCCAACGATCGACCACATACGTTTGGGCATATATGTACGAACGATGATGTTTTTGTTGTTGTTTCGTATTGGTTGATCGTTCGAATACTGTTGAAATGCGAGAGTCGCAAATTCGCTGATCTCCGGCAGTGTCCTGAGGCTCTTGGGAAGACTTCCTTTTTCCATTTTTGTGACAGCCACCCAAAGACAGGGAGAGGGAGAGATTAGCTAGATAGCTACCATATTTGATGAGTGTAGGCCAATGAAAACAATAACTATTATGCCTCCAAATCAAACTTTCTCATGCCTGACTAGCACTGCAAACCACCTTCGGAAATCGCCAGTGGATTAGTAAATCTGACTGTGATACCAGAATCTAAAATTTATTTTTCAAACTCAAAATATTGACTTTTGATCGATACAAGTACCTACCTAAGCAATATCACTGTTTGATTAATTTCCATGTCAGTAGCATGACCTCTGACATCTTACACCCGCTAGTCTTGCCACATGCACTAGGCGCAATGGCTAAGAGCGCTACATGCAGCCATAGAGATTCTATATATTGAAACTAGAGCACTCACTACACATTTGCGCGCACGCAATGCTGCTGTGCGCAATAGAACAGACAGGCTGCCATCTTAATCCGGGCAAACACTTCGATTCTGAACGGATTATAACATGTGAGCCTACATGTATATGGGAGCAAGTTGAGATATGTGAATTTCTCCGCAATTCCTTTACCATTTTCCTCTGTTTAACGTTGTATGCGACTTAACAGTCATATGGCCAAATATATTCATGTTTTATAATGTGATCTCCTTGTCATTTTAGGGCAGGTGCGGGGGGGGGGGGTTGTTTGCACGGAGGGGATGACCCTTCCTAGGATGCTGAAATGAATTGCATGCATATGAGTGTATGGAGTGGCAAAAATATAATTGATTTGATTTTTTTTTTTAAGGAACGATGTATTTACAAGAGTTCCTCCCCCCCCCCCCAATAAATAAATAGGTGACATGGGAAACACCCCCAAAGTGCCCCTTTGGTTAAAATACACACATATTTGTAAGTCCCCTGAGTATTGAACCATTTTAACGAGATAATGGAATCATATTTAAGAGATGAGGGCATGGAAGTTGTTCAGATGCATGCGATTCTCTTCTTAGTGAAAGGGTAGGGGTAGCACCCAAAGTGCCCATGAGGCATTAAACACACATGCACATTTTAGGGCTTCTCAATATAATGTTGCACAATTTCAATTTTCCTAAATTTTGTTTTATGAAAGTTTCCCTAAGCAGTGGAAGTTCAAAGTTGTTCGAATTGGGTAGGCCTACTTATACCTCATTGAGGGAATAGGTGAAGGGGATAGGGCCTAGGGACAAAATTCGTGTATAAGTGCCACTGTTGCTAAAAAATGACAAATTATATTTACATGTATCAGTAGGTTATGAAAGTACAATCAGATTATGAACAATTCTTATTTCCGTTTGCAAAAGGATTATTCCTACCAAGTTTGGCCAAATTCCAGCTGCTTCTCATTGGAAAAAAATAACTTTTATTTATTTCTGCCCCTTGAGCACGTTGGGGTGTTGCTGCCCCAAGAAAAACATTTCGCAGTAGACACTTAACAGATTTGATAAGTCTTCTGGTTAGGAATGATTCCAAACAAATTTGGTTAAAATCTAACTATCCATTACTCATATAGGCAGGAACTTGTTCATATTTATTATGAAAGGGGCACTTCAGTGTTTCACCCTGAGGCCCCCCCCCCTTCCTCAAGGAGGGACACATTTGTATCTTCTAGACCCTGTGTGAAAATTTCTCACTTCTCAACTTGTGCCTATTTTCCATCGTAAAGCTCACCCAATTGCATACAATGTACATATAAGCATCTTAAGGGGTCACCCCCTCCCTGCCCCTGCCCCTGACTCCAACATCGGTTTGCGTGATTACACTTCCAAAATATAAAATTTAGTCCATAAGGAAGTTTTGTGTCAAAATGTTGCCTTTATCCACGTTGTATGATACAGCTGCAAAGCTAATCCCCTATAACCCGTAACTGGTTATGTTGATTTTTACCGGGAATAAAGATGGCGGAAGGCCTGATCAATTCGTCACAGCAATCTGGGGTGCGCGCTGCGTGTACCGCTCTTCGCTGATGGCGCCTAGAGGCTGTGGCAAGACCAGCAGGTGTAAGATGTCGGAGGTCGTGCTATTGACATGGAAATTAATCAAGCGGCGATACCGCTAAGAAAGTACATGTAGGTGGGTCATTCCTTCTGGATTCACCCAATGGGTTACATCCTACTTTCTCAGAATGTGTTCAAATTTGGTAAACATAAAATTCAACATGTTTCAAGGATGAAACAAAAAGAATTAGTGCAAACGGCCCGTCGGTCCCCTGTGCTACGGCCTGACTTTTTTTTTTTTTTTTTTCGTTTGGCAGAAATAGGCGTGACCCCCAACTTTCAAACGGTTATTGTGCCAGAACTGGTTGACTAATTTTCATGAAACTGGTACCATTGAAAAGGAAATTCAAAAAGAAAAAAAAAAATGCATCAAAATGAGTGCTGGCACAATCTAAAAGGTCATGACCACTTGACCTTTACTTTGACCTTGTTATTTACCCCCGGGCGCAAATCCATCGAACTTTATATTGAAGTATGTTAATTGTCACTATTATGTTAACAAAATATGTTAAAACCAAAATGATACTCTATTTCTTCACCTTTAAAAACTTAAAAACAATTTGCTTTGAAAATTCATTATTGCCCCATGTAATGACATCTGTGTAGGTACAATGTCTCCTGTTACATGCATTCTTCCACACTCGTGTTGCATTGTAAATACATGTAAAAGAAATGAATATTTTCAGGTAATTTACATGAATCAAAATTTAAGCACAATATGATAGTGTATGCGTGTATATATAAATAGATATTTCGGCCTTCTGATGGGGGGGGGGGGGGGTGGGGGTGATATATTGCAACTCCCCCCCCCCCCAAGGCCTATATATCTTTAAGGGTGCAATATCGCAACCCCACCCCCTTTCAGAAGGCCTATATATATATATATATATATATATATATATATATATATATATATATATACATACACTATCATATTGTGTGTAATGTTTGATTTATGTAAATTACCTGAAAAAATTAATTTCAAATAGTCATAGTGTAACCTCTGTGTGGAAGAATGCCTGTAACATCAGAATTGTCAGCATTGTACTGGCACAAACATCAATATGTAAGGCAACAGGTATTTTAAAGCAAAATATTTTAAAGTTTTTATAGGTGAAGAAATAAAATATCATCTTTGCTTTAAACATATTTTGTAAACATTGTAGTGACAATTAACATACTTCAAAATCAAGTTAGATGAATTTGCGCCCGGGGTAAAAATCAAGGTCAAATTAAAGGTCAAGAGGTCATAACCTTGTAGATTGCACCAGGTTTGATGCATGTTTTTTATTTTTATTCCTTTCTGAAATTCTAGCCGGGCACGAGAAAGAGTGATTTGGAGGCATTATATTTCTTGTTATGATTGGTCTACACATGGATTTATGGAAGCAAGCTATAGCTATTTGTAGTAGCAGAATACAGTTATTGAATAGCTATCCTATAGCTACACTGTAGGATAGGACTTGGAATGATATTCTACTTTCTAGAGTCTAGATCTAACATTAGGTCTAACGTTAATCTATAACTAATTTAGAGCAGAGGGTCTGTATAGCACCTATAAAAATAGGGTTTATTCCGTCAGAATTACTGTCATAAGTAAAAGCTTAACCGAGCTGTGATACCGTGCATTTCACATGTGAGCTTGGTTTATTTAGTCAATTTGCATCCTAGGAAGTTGACTAACCCGGACTTCCGATTTCCGGCTTATAATCATTAGGAGACCCTTCACTTTCTGCGATTTCCCACTGACTTAGTTGGTAAGGTGTCGGTCTTGAAAACTGATGGTACAGGTTTGAGTCTCGTCGGGTATGGTAAGCCAAATACGCAAAGGTGTGAATGTAGCAGAAAGGCTCTTGATTTAGATCTAGGACAAACCTAGAATCTAGATCAAAAATTCTGTCCCCAAATTTCGCCATTAACCTCTAGGTTAA
Organism: Echinometra lucunter; assembly: GCA_029962745.1. Classification (NCBI taxonomy): domain Eukaryota; kingdom Metazoa; phylum Echinodermata; class Echinoidea; order Camarodonta; family Echinometridae; genus Echinometra; species Echinometra lucunter. The sequence continues at coordinate 26,994 of JAPZVO010000338.1, forward strand.
CTGGTAGGGTTGGCGCTTCCTCATTTTAGAGACAGAAGCACCCTGAAGCGTTGTGCATACAAATGATGCAATCTCATTGTTCTGGGCCTCCGATATTGGGAGTTCATGTACACCCACTGGCCTTGGCCACAGGCAAAGCTAGGGAAAAATGCTTAGCTTGACGTACTTGTATGGAATACCTTATTTTGCTAAGATTTCTCTCTTAGCAAAAAGATAAAAAAAAGTTCTTAAATAGCATGTTTAAGTAGTTTATTGAATACGGGCCCAGGAGTTTAGGCTGGTGTGTTAAGACCTTAAACGATAACCCGTCCTATACGATAGCCTAATGTAAGCAACTAAGCATAGTGGTACTGCAAAAGATTTTGGGGGAAAAATCCTGGGGGATGTATTTCATTGAGGCCTGTACATCATCCGCATAAATCACTTTCTGAAAAGCAACCTAAACGGGGATTAAGGTAGGGGTGATTTCGATACCCTAAACGGGGAAACCCATGAACGATCTCAGATTTTTAGACCCTTAACAGGGATTTTAAATCTTGCATTGTTTTTATATACCCTAAGCAGAGATATCTTCAACTAGATGTTTTTCCTTGTTTTTCAATTTGAAAAAACACCTGCTTGTAAACACATTATAGAATGTTCTCATTAAAAGAGAGGTATTTTTTTTTCTTTTCCTCGCAAAATACACACAATAACAGCGATTGATTTGTCATATTTTCATTCCATTGTCAGGGTCTATTAAATTTCGTACCCTTTTCGGGTTCCAGCACTATTGAATTTGATACCCTTTTTTCTGATTTTTGCTGTTTTTGATACCCTAAAGTGGATCCCGGGGTTCCCTGCCCAGTGCTGAAAAATGACTCTTTTTTTACATTTTTGTTTACGCGGATGATGTACAAGCCTCAATGAGACACCTCCCCCAGGGAAAAATTCTGATTGAAAGCACCGAGCCATAAAAAAAAACATTAAAAAACGTTTTTAGAACGTTTTTTTTTTTTTTTTTTTTATTTTTTAATGAAAATATTTTTTTATTAACAACCCTGACCGGTATATAGATAGTTGGCTATGTAGATAAGTTTAAGAAAGGCCTCTTTTTGTTTTGGTCAATAAAAATGATACTGGTTGCGCTGTGCTTATATTGTAGAAATGAATATCATTCTATACAATGCATTCCAAAAAAGTATTACTACTATGATACTATGTATTACTATTTTGTCAATTTACTTGTTAACAGAGAGCAGTAAGCAACGAGTACGTCTGAGAAGGAAAAATGAAAAGGGAAAGGCCAAGCTTGAGGAGCTACTGACAAGATTGGCAGGTGGTACAGCTTTGAGTTTGGCAGATGCAATCTCTGGAAATTTTCTATGGCACTCAGGTAACTCGGGGTCAAATGTGATGTAACATTTATTTTGTTTTAGATGCTTTCATACTTTTTTTGTATTTGCAACATATCTGTCATAGGAAAACAATTTACGTGGATTTTCATTGTCTTCAATTCATATTGCATTAGTTTCATGCATAAGATCTTACAGGAAAATCCCTAAACACTGAGGGAATTTTCTTCTTTTCAAGGGGATATCCAAAGGTATTTTCAGCATGAAGAATGAAAACAACCTTACTTTTTAAAAATCATCAATGTCATGATTAGTATGAGCCAAACGAAATATGATTTACAGAAATTTCCTTTTATGGATTATATAGTCATTTCATCACAAGCATACATACATTTTTTATTAGGATGGGAATGTTAAAAAAATTGGCAACATCCAAAATCCCTTTCCATACTCCAAAAGTTCACCAAACCTGTGTGGAGGATCAAAACTGTTTCCAATCATTCTTTTTGAATGCAGGAGCATTTTTAAGTGGGTGAAATCTCTGACTTGTAGATGTTTCTCACATATTTTAAGCAGTAGACAGTGCTTCCGAAACCCTGCATGTGTTTGGCCCGTTTTCAGCGCTGTGAATGCAAGTGCTGGAGTTTGCCATCCTTTGTTTACACTTTCATCCCTCGCAAATGATATGTGCGCCTGTGAAAACTGACCAGTAAAACTAAAACACAGCTGGTAAGCTTAAGTGATAGAATAATGATCAGCATTAATACTGCTCTAAGGAAAGTAGATTTTAAAGGAAATACGTGTATGCATAGAACAATTGCCATTATTTTCCCCTTAAAATTAATACAGCAAGCAAAGAGTTAAGGAAAACAAATGGAGATGCTGGTATTGTGGATATTTTGTTTACAACTTGAATTCATCTGTTTGTAGCCCCTTTTGATAGAAGGGATCTCGCCAACACTTGGCTTGTGAAACTACTTTACTGCCCTTGTCTTTTTTAGAATGTTGACACTATTTTTATGCATTTTTATGCCTAGAGCATTATTTTTTTTCAAGTTGTCCGTATGTATCGTTTTCATTAATTCAATGCAATGGCATCACTGCTTTTGTTCTCCATATGAATGGAACTTTGTTTTGTTTCCATGCATACTCTCATGATTACTTAATAACCATTTGATGGATCAACTTCAAACTTGAATCATGTATGTATATGGGAAGACGAGGATCTGATTAGATTTGGGTCTTACAAGGTCATATGTCATAAAGGTCCTGAACTTCAAACTTGGGTGTCATGTATGCATATGGGATTGAAAATGATCTGATTAGATTTTAGGCTCATGAGGTCATAGGTCACAGGTCATAGAGGTCATATACATGAAAGACGTCGTGTATGTAGTTAGGGAGACTCCTTGTTCTTTGGGAAAATTGAACTGTTTATTGTTTACTTTTATATTGATGTGCGAGTGGAGATGACGCAATGACACCAAACAAATAGACAAGGTCAGCAATTACAAATTTTCTAATTGCAGACATTGAAAAATGAGCCTAATTCAACAAGCAAAGTGTGAAGTGAAAATTTTCACATTTCACTACCTGAGATACTTATAGCGCTGTGTGCACACATGTACATGCGTCTCTATTGCAAACACCGCTGAGTGTACACTGTGAGTTCTCACTGTCTCATCATCTTTCTCTCCCTCCCCCTCTCATTCCCTCTCCTTGTAATTCTTATACAATGACCCTAGCCTGTCTCTATCACTCTCCCATTGAATTCTCTCCTCTCTTGCCCTCCCTTTCTCAATTACACAAATCATGCCGCAGAAAATAACATAGAATGCCTGGGATATCATCTGTTGCTTGTCATTTTAAAAAAATGACCTCAGAAAAAATATTTTTAAAAACCTGATGTCAATTATGATTTTTTTTGCCTGGAATTCATAGCATCATTATCAATCATTCGTTGAGTACAATTTAAGCATTCACAAGCTCTAATGGATTTTTTTTTTTTTTTTTTTTTTTTTTTTGGGGGGGGGGGGGGGGGGTGAATTTTTTAAAGACGGCAATCAAGGGAAAGCAATTGACTACGAACGTATTTCACGACAGACAGAGGTTACTTAATGCGGTCTATGTACTTTCAGACTAACAACCTCAACGTTCCCCCTTGAGGGAAATTATGTACATGAAAATGACTCGTTCTTGTGATAATGTACTCAGCCATTTGACAAATCAACTTCAAACATGAGTCGTGTCTGAATATGGGATGGAAAATGATCTTATCAGATTTTAGGGTCACAAGGTGAAAGGTAAAAGGGAATGACCATCCCCCTGGGGCCTTTTATTCTGTTTATTATCGTCATAATTCAAGAACAGTTTGATTCACCTATGAAAGTTAATCGAATGTAGGTGGAGCCATATAGTGGAGGCAGTCACATTCTTCTTTTATTCATTTTGTTCAATGTTATTTTACTGTTGGTTATATGGCTCTAAAGCTCAAAAGCAATTTCTAATTGTGCCTATTCAGGTCTTCCTGTTTTCCTTTGATGATTCTTGCAGATGGTGCCTCTTCATCAGCAGTTCCATTTGAGATAAAAAAAAAGAAGATGGTAGACATAAAAAAGAAGATGGTAGACCTGTGGACACTTAGCCACAGATAGAGGGAAGAAAAAGTACAACTACGGACAGAGATGTCTTGAAGCACTATCAGGAACAAGTTGCTTCTTTACAGGAGGAAAAATTCGCCCTGACACGTGCTGCCCCTGATAACGAGCAGGATGCTTTTGTTCATGAAATGGTTTGTATTTTGTATCAGTAACGTACTCACTCTTCATACGTTAATATAATATAGACTGGCCTTGAGGGAGATAAAACATTAATTGCCTGAAGTAGATTTTATTGCCCTCGTCCTGAACTCTTGATCAAAGACTGCATATTGTTGTTTCATATATTGTTCGTTTGGTTCACAACAAGAAATCAAAGATCTTAGTCAAATTCATTTCAGTTGGTAAAACATTACAAGAATGGAAGCTCCTCATTAAAGCCTGAAGTGTACGTGTTAAACCTTCTTTTCAAATTGTATACCTGTGTGGGAAATTGAATAATATATTCTTTGTTTCATTTTTTATTTACGACCTTCATGAAAAGAAGAGGAAACAAAAAAGTATGTTGTATTATGACATTATATTATGGATAAATAACTATTAAAAGAAAAACTAGTTGAACTGTAACATTCTTGAGAACTACTTGATCTGTGTAATGTTTCCCAACTACAGCAACGGTAGGGTCATTATGTAAGAGGAATGTGACATGTTTAGTCAAGACACAGGCTTGCATGAAATAAACTTTAACGAAATTAGAGTAAGAAAGGATCTCTTGCTTTTAAACAAAATGAACAATACAACAAATTTCAACAACATTATGCAATCTTTGATGAAGATAGCAATACATGTATTTCTATTCGAGGAATCAACAACAACAAAGTGAACAAAAACAAAGAAATGAGAATGAAAAGGGCAGTTTTACAAATTTGTACTACCCCCTCAAACTTGTAGTGTTTTGGTAGAACTTGAAAATCTTTGTGACATACCGGCGAAATTTACAAATTACATGTACCTTAATTTCTGAACATATCTTACAACATTTTTCTTGGTGAGGGGTCTTTTCATGTACTGTTGAATATTCTATAAAGATAACAATTATTTGGAGCTATTGGAAAAGTATAAAGTGTTGAAGATGTACTTCTGTCAGTATTATTTTATTAGAAACAGAAAAAGTCAACAAGTTATGGTGTTGACCTTCAATTAAGATCTTATTGCAATTGTGATGGGCATTGTGAATTTCGAAAACTACACTACTGACAATCCTCAAAAGATTATGAAGAGTTCCTTAAAGAAAATATATCAATATTTCATTGTATTTTTGTTTGCTGATTCATTTTCATGTCATTATCCAAAATTTAGTGGCCATTTTGAAAAGCGGCCTTATTGATGGCTTCTCTTTTTGTCAGTCACAGTATTGCTGCACATATGAAAACAAAAATAATTCAAATCTGGACAAATCTATCTTCTTCATAGTATTGTTAGTTAGACTAGCAAATGGTATTACATTGGAAATTGGTGGCCATTTTGAAAAGCCTTCATTCTGGACCTCTATAGATTCTGAAATACAATTGAAGCTTCTTTATGTATAACTCTAATCAAAACAAATGCCAAAAGTGGCATGCCACATAGATACTTTTTTGTTTAATCTATTGCAAAAGGTGTTTATAATTGCCCCATATTTACGTATTTGAACCATAGACACACTTTGTATGGGATTTTGTGGGCCATTTTGAAAAAAAAAACGCGCCCTCATAGTCCGGTAGCCAGGGGGGGGGGGTAAGGTTGCATTGGAATGTTATAGTTTTTTTTAAAAACTGATATCGACTGTTCAGACCTTCTATTTTAACCATCCACATGCTGGAGCTCTGTCAGCATTGAGCAATTTGAGATATAAGCGAAAATCCAAAATGGCCAGCGGCGGCCATCTTGGATTTTCTGTTTATTTACTTTAAACATCCCTAGAATGTTAAAAAATGGGAAATAAGGGTTTTTCGGGATGGAAAATCCAGATCTGAGGTTAGTTTGAGGATATGACTATATTTTGATGGCTAGATATAAAATGGCGGCTATTTCTCAAGATGGCCGCCATATGTGCTATAGGCTAGGCAATGTAAAAACGTGAAAAGTCATTCATCATTTAACATAAAAAACAAAGCAAACAAATGCTATTTTTTTCATTTGTACTATACCTATTACATGTTCTCTTTCACTTCCGAAAAAATCACGACAAAAATCATTGATGTTTGTGTGTAGGGCGCCCTCAAAGTTTGATTTTTAAAAAAATGGCAAATTCGTCCTTCAAATGACACCATTAGTTCCAACTAGCAGGATGATCAAAATTGGTGAAATTGTAGACATTTACCAATATTTCAGGGCACCCTCAGCGAAATTTCGCTTCCAGAAGGTTATCTGGTCAAATTATGATGGTGGAAATGAAGATAAACATCATTTTGCAACCATTTGGGGACACATAGTGATTCACATCCTACATTGTGGGCACCTATCTTGAAAATTGCAGATGGCATGTAGCTTATTTCTACAAAATCTGTTTTGTTCACAATAGATTTTTTAAAGGTTAATACATTTAAGTAAATTGATATGTTGACCTTGAAAATATCAAAATATTGTCCAAATAATGTGTGGTTCTCTTGCGGAATTGGTATAACATTCCCATAAATGCGTATTGTAGTTAACATTAAGATATCAATATTTTCCATTAAAAATGTGCTATTGATCTCATTTATTTTTCTAATGTAAGTGACAGTATTTAGATGATAACTCATTAAAATGCAAACAATTTACCTTTACCTGTCTTTAAGAAAAGCAATGCCAAAATAAAACCCCAGCAACAACAAAGCGAGGGACTATAGTCAACAAACAGTATTGCTAAAGACCGTATTTCAGGAATGGCTCCCTTTAAAACTACTGCCGTTATCTGGTTATGAGGCTTAGATTGCAGAATATACTGCATACCACAATAGACAGTTTAAGCAACAATATGGGTGTTGATTTGGGGATGGGGGATATATCCCCCAATGTTTTCGGTAGGGAGATGGTCTGCATTAGCACCCCCCCCCCCCAATAATTTACTATTAAAAATGACATAGCCCCCTGCAATCCCCTAAAATAGTCCCCCCCCCAAAAAAAAAAAAAAAAAAAAAAAAAAAAAAATGACAAATGGGGAAAAAAATTAAGTAAAAAGGATAGCGAAAAACTTTCCAGCGCTGGCTCGCTTCGCTAGCTCACATTTTAAAAGTATCTCTGGTTGTTATATCAATTTGCAACTTCTCTCTCTCTCTCTTATGGTGTACTATTCTTTTACTCGCTGCCTCGCATTTTACGTACATTTATCTTAACCAATGCCGGTTATGTTAGTATCCTTATGAAATGAAACTGGTTTGCATCTGATTGTCTTTCTATCTAATGTTATGCAATTCTTCTTGTCATAAAATGATAGTAATAAAGCTGCAAGGAGTCGAACATCAAGAAGAGCTAAAACACAAGAATATTCATGAGATAATGGCCTGTGACCAATGGCCTAATCCTATCTCACCAAATATGTTCAAGGAGGAAACCGATAAAAATGTGTTACTAGAATGATGAGATTGGAGTAACAATACAAAAACCTGTTCTCAGTACAGTGTATTTTTAAATATCCAATTTTTCTCTTTTCTTCGCTACACTCACATATAAAATCTAGAAACAAGATATTTTCAAGGAGGCATACACTCTTATTCCCTTGGCAACATGTTCAAATATCATAATACTTTTACAGGAAAGTGTCCAAATGCCCTCAAATTTTGTGGGAAGATGTACATGTACACTATCAAAATAATTATATTGATGGCAATTCTACATTTGAAAGAAAATGACTTATTGTCTGTACCTCGTTTTTGCTTGCTCATAGAAACAGAATGATTTTGAATTGCACGTGATGAGCTAAATAGCATCATATTTTGCAGTTACTTCATTGAATATATTGAGAAGTTTGAGGCTATCAAGGAGACGTGTGAAGTTTTCCTCACTCGCTGCACTCACTCGTATAGCATTTAAATAGTTGGGGAATACTTTTTCGCCAAGAGTGTGTTTTTCCCTATCTCCCTTTACTTGCTGGTATTATTTTGAAACAAGGTGGCTTAGAACAGCAAAGATTAGACCAATGAGATGCTAGAATAGAGTCATAGTTGGCAGTGAGGTGACTCTACCACTAAAATATCTCTCAGACCATAGTGATATTTTGACCAGAAATGATACTGTATCATCAAAAGAGTGTTTTCCTAGCTCGTTCATAATATACAAAAACATAGTGGTGGACAGTAAACATTAGATCAGTGCGGTGCTGAAAAGGTTATATTGGCAGCGAGGTTGCCCAATAAATCATCCGAATATTTTATTCCTAGAGTGTGTTTTGATGACAAAATAACATTCACTTTTTTGACTCGCTCACTCACAAAATAAAAAATGCTGTGATTCATACTCTCAAAAAGTGTCAACTAAATAAAAAGCTTATAGGGCACTAAACATCCCATTCAAGTAATTGCTATGTACTCCTTCAATATTGTTCGAAATCAATTTTTGTTTGGCTAATGGGATGAACGGGAAATAGACTAGGAATGCAGCAGACCTGTGAGCAAATATAGGTCTTATACCCTCCCTTCACAACATTTAGTGATGCTCTGATCTCTGTGCTCCTTTGCGTAGTCAATCCTTCACCTTTTGATCCCATACCCTTTCCCTGTTGCTTTGCTCCCCGAACGAGGATATTCGGCATCAATCATCCCCCCCCCCCCAACGAATCCAAATCAAAACCAATAGGCATCAGTATCCATATTTGTAAGGAAAATTACATTTTGACCTTGAAAATATCATGAAATATAAAAAGTGTACTTTTCTTCCGTAACTGGTAAAGATACACTGAAAATGATAATAATAATAATAATAGAGCACATTTATAACGCGCCTAATGCTATGTTTCTAGGCGCTGTGTTGCTGTTGTCCCCGCAGCCATTAAGTAAAGTGCATGTTATGTTGGAATTTTTTATCAATATTTTCCATTAAAAGGCTATATATTGAGCTCATTTTTTTAGATCCAAAGTTATAGACATATTCAGATGCTTACTATCTAATATGCAAACAATCACATCAACATTAACCGGTCTCTTAAGATGGCCAAAAAATGAATCGATCAACTTTGGCCAACAATCAGGTAGTGCTAAACACACTAATTCAGAAATCAGTCTTTTGAAAAGTATCAGTTTTCGGCTCAGCCGAGATTTGCAGAATTTTCAGTCCACAATAGACAATGACAGATATGTTTCGGAGATACTAGTCAAATTAGTGAGGAAAATTATGTTTTGACCTTGAAAATATCAAGAAATATCATTTCAAAAAGTGTATATTTGTTCTGTAATTAGTATTACAGTACACTTAAATGCTTAATAAACGAATCTCATAACTAATTTGAATATGAATTATTGTCGACTTTCCAAGCCTCGAATTCCTGATAGAGATGTGAGTACACATACTTTTTGTCAGCTACAAAAAAGTGAACATTATTTGCTTTATCTCCATAGTATATATAGTGTGTGTGTGTGTGTGTGTGTGTGCGTGTGTGTGTGTTTGGGAAGGAGGCTATCCCCCTCCCCTCCCCCATCCCTGTTTCTGTTTTGTGTTTCTAAATATAATCCTTTCAGAAATAAAAAAAAACAATCATATTTAATCTATTTTCTACATGATTTTAATTGCAATATTGCATACATGTATATGTACATGTAGACCGCTGGGGGCGCCATCTTGAAATTAGCTGCCATTTTACATTAAGACATTGAAACACAGTCATATCCTCAAACTAACCTCAGATCTGGATTCTCCAGCCCGAGAAACCCTTATTTCCCAATTTTGAACATTCTAGGGATGTTTAAAGTAGGTAAACAGTAAATCCAAGATGGCCGCCGGCGGCCATTTTGGATTTTCGGGTATATCTCAAATTGCTCAATGCTGACACAGCTCCAGCATGTGGATTGTTAAAATAGAAGGTCTGAACAGTCGATAACAATTAAAAAAAAAAAAACTATAATAACATTCAAATGCAACCTCAGGCCCAAAATCCTGGTTTGGCTGCTGGTCTATCACAGAAAAGTTCTCGGAATACATCCTGTTTACCTGAGATATTCTTGTTCAGCATGAAAAACAGGTCTAGAAAAAAACCACATGAGAATGTCCCTTTCTCCGGGAAACACCTCTCTCACAGTCTCACTTATGACCAGGACTACTTGCCATTGTAATAAAACTCACCTCTGCATGATGATGCTCACAAAAACAGGTCATTTAAGTGGCAATAGCGTAGCAAAATGTTTTGTTCTCACAAAAGCTTGAAAGTACTCCTTGAAATTAACAAATATTGACAAAATAATAATGTCATTTTTTTCTGCTCTTGTGATCGCGATTGATATTCCGTGCTAGCGATTTTGGAGTACGATTTTTACTTCAGGTCTTTTCCTGCAATTTTTGCCATCAGAATGCATTCTTGGCCTATAAAATATTTAAACGGTTGGCCTAAAGTTGGGGGGGGGGGGGACATGTCCACCCCGTTTGTCCGCCAATCGCCCCCCCCCCCCCGCCCCGATTGTCGCCTGTGGCTGTGTAGCCTATGGAATTAAGCGCACTGTAATTCCAGGGACACAGTTTTCAAGAGCATACCCTTAATCTCTGCTGGCATGTTATGCCACTATGGCTGTTGTTTGGTCCATTTTAGATTTGAAGAATGATTTTGATTTCAAGGGCAATGAAGCATGCACTCTTTAATCATGTTTTGTTTAAGATTTCCAGTGCAATATGACGATGAATTTTAAGTTACTTGGCTTAGAAAACGAAATGGCTGCATTTTTTGAAACCTTTACTTTGGGAATTGGAAAAGTTAAATGAGTGGTTCACTCATGCATAAAACTCATTTCATGTTTACCTAAGACAATTAAGACAATTAGGTTTACTAATCAACAAATTGATTAAAAATCTAGGGGGATATGTATCATTGAAGCCTGTACATCATCCTCGTAAACAAGACATAGATAAAAGGTTATTTTTCAGCACTGGGCGGGAAAGCGTGGGATCCAGTTAAGGGTATCAAAAACAGGTACAATCGGTATACAGGGTATCAAAATCAGAAAAATGCGGGAAAACGTTACTGAATTAAAAGAGAATGATGCAATTCTTTGCATTAAATCCCTTTTAATTGAGTGTATATAAATCAGAGATGTAGTACATTATGTCCGTCTTATTTTAATCCCTGTATAGGGTGCTTTTTGGAAAATGACTTATGCATATGATGTGCAGGCCTCAATGAGACATATCTCCCCTGGTTAAAAATCAAATTTGGGGCATTTAGTCACTCTCATGTCTACTCTAGATGTCATTTAAACTTTGGACTTAACTGAAGCTTCTTTTTATCCTATTTTTCAGGGGATAGAGCTTGAAAAACGTTGAGAGAGCAAAGGCTCTTTATTAAATGACTTTACATTGTGTAAGTTTAACCATTTGCTCCCATTAAGTGGAAGGACATTTACACATGGATAGCAAAGTGTCTAGGTTTGCTATTTAACTTGTGTACCTAGGAAGAGAAAAACGGATATGTTCACTCATGCGTAAAGTTTATTTTTATATTTACTAACCACATCAGAAGTGGTCTGCTATGGACATTGGTAATGCAAGTTTCTTTTCCCATGTCTTCCCCTTGTGATGCACAGCCTACTGGGAGATACACTGTGATGCCTTCACTGACAGAGCCACAAAGGAAAAGGAATCCTGTCTCTGAAGGAGGAGGGGATATGGAATGCCAGGCAACATTTATCAAATACTAATTCTTGTCAGGTCTGGATTTTACACCCTTTTACAAAAGTTTCTTTTTTCTTTTTTTTTTGCTCACTCAAGCATGAATTATTTTGAGATTTTTTGGTACTACTACTACTAATAATAATATGGTCCATTTATATAGCGCTGCTACTATATGCATATACTCTACTGCGCTCTACAAAGTAAGATTTGATAGAAGAGTCTTTGGGCTTTCCATCGGTATGAAAATTCCCTGAAAATATATTGAAATGCTCGGATGGCAATTATTTTTCCAACTGTTCCCTTTTTTTCTGGGATGCACTGTAGTGTCATGTACCTAGACATCATAAATCATTACAATTTGCAGACAACACTGTTCTGCAAAACTATATCACTGGTGGCATTTAAGAGTCTTACCCACAAGTCTTTATTTTGCTTTATTATGATTATCGCAGTAACAATTACTATGGTCGTGTGTCATGAACTCACCTCCCAAAAAGCATGGTGCCGTTACATTTTGTGCTTTCAAACTGAAGTGTTTCTTCATCGTTATAGCCATTGAGACTCCCATAATGATTTTGGTATTGTATTAAAGCTGTAATAATTTAATTACAGCTATTTATATTTGGAAGCAGGACAGGGGTGGTGCCAGAAGCGGTGCAGCATGTACAAAATGAATGGGAAAATTCATATTTTTTTTTTTTTGCAGAATGTTGATATTAATATTCCGCTTTTATAAAGCACTTATCACATCAGAATGACGTCTCTAATCGCTTTGCAGGTATATTATTACCCCGATCATCGGATTCTGGCTTACCCGCATACGGAGTATGCACAATCTCCACTCCCTGGGGAGTATTCCACAATGAGCAGTGAGACACTCTAATTGATATAGTTTTGCAGACAACGTGTTGTCTGCAAATTGTAATGATTTATGGTGTCTAGGTACATGACACTACAGTGCATCCCAGAAAAAAAGTGAACAGTTGGAAAAAATAATTGCCATCCGAGCATTTCAATATATTATCAGGGAATTTTCATACCGATGGAAAGCCCAAACTCTTCTACCAAATCCTACCAAAAAATCTCAAAACAATTCATGATTGAGTAAGCAAAAAAAAAAAACAAACAAACAAACAAAAAAACTTTTGTAAAAGGGTGTAAAATCCAGACTTGACAAGAATTGGTATTTGTACTGGTTGCCATGCAGCAAAGCGGACAGTACTTTTAGCTGTGGAAGCATACAATTTTAATATTCTGAGGGCTTTTGGGCGACTTATGAGTGGATATCCACTGTTGTGTTTATGTTACAACATATCATATTAACATGTCATGCTTGAGTGACCAATAGCATACTTTGCTGGTTGTTTTTTAATGATTAAAGTTCTTACCATGAAACTAGCATATTTTGGATATCATGCAGAAAAAGAATACCAGCATGAAGTCATGCAGGCCAAACAACATCAGCAAATCAGTCAGTCCTTCAATCAATCAACAAATACATTCACATGAGCATGTGGCTAGGGCCTCCCACCTAGTCTGTGCACTATTCCAGCTCTAAAAACTCATGTGCCTTATTATAGAATCATTTTCAAAAATTTATGTTGAGAGCATATCAGTCTTATATTTATTTTAATTTTGCATACCAGTTGTTTGGAATCCCATACCAAATAAAAAAAAATGCATTGAGAAGTTCCTCTCATATCCTTAAATCATCAGCCTACATGTACTTGCTTTAAAGCTGTAATGTTTGTTTCAGAACTGCATACAGGTTTGTGTGGGTTTTTCTTTCAGCTTATTTTACATTGCTAGATGATTGTTTTAATGATCTTTCCTACATGTATGTTCACTGTTTTTCCCCTATTTACATGTTCATGAATGAAATGAAATGGTTTACATTTTCTCTTCTCTGTGGAGCTCCATGATCTATTCTAATGTTTTGTTTCAATTTGTTGTCTTGGTAACTCAAAGATGCTCAGTCATGAGCTTTCATGTGGAATTTCATACCATGGGTGCTTAACCAGTAACAGGTGTTGTCCATCACTATATGTTAAGTAATCACTCACTTTACCTGGCCCAGAAATGTCTGAAGCAAGCGGAAGAATATTTATGGTGGGTAGCTTTTTTTTCGCTGTGCTCCAAAGATGTAAACTCTTTTACAGGTGTTTCCAATGCTTTTGACAAAGTCTGGTGTCAGCAAATTGGGATCCACTCCCCATGAAAGCCCGCGACTGAATGACTTTAATGTACCTTGATTCCATGAAAAATGATCAGCTGATTATTTCTGTTATCAGAATAGAAAGGAATGACTTGTACAATGTATATGTTTTCAGTATAAGGTAATAAACAGAAGTTGAAACTTACATGCATATTCATCTTTCAAAGTTTATCTTATTGGGTGCGATGTGTGAAAGTTTTTATGTGTAAAGCAACATGAACATTCAAGCAAATTCATCATAATCTGACAAAACTCGATGTGAATAAAAGGCGTTATTGGAAAGTGCATTGGTATGAAGAGACATACGGAACACAAAATAGCAAGTTCTTCCAAATCATATTTTTTCAAATGTGCACATTGCCTGGATCCGCCATTCATTATTGCCACCTTATAATACAATGTACAATGAAGAGCAACTTTCTCTTGTGCCTCAGCCTCTCTTTCTACACGACCCACATAACTTTAATAGGGGCAGTTTGTACAATTATTTTTTTTCTCTTTTTTCCATATTGTTGTATTCTGATTTCATGACCAAAAAATTTAACATTTATATTTTCATATTTAGATTTTTTCAATAACTTGATATAAGCCTAAATCATATTTAACTTATAAGAAAAATAATGAAATCACTTGTTATAGAAATGTTATAGAAATATTGAGTCACCACCTAACCCCCCCCCCCCAAACAGTATTATTTTTATTAACACTCTTTGTAGTATTTAAGGGTATTTAACGCGTAATCTCATTGATAGACTCGTGAGGTTATTTGATGCCGATGGATGGAATTAAATAAGTCTCAAATTTAGGCATGGAAGCTAAAGGTGCTTTCACATATGATGCGACAGGGTGGTACAACACTGTGGCGCCACACTGTTTCGTCTTCACACATGGTGGGACTTTGTGTCACCACATATGCCAATGAACGTGCATTAATCCATCAGAAAGCATATTGTCAAAACTTGCGCAAGCAATCTCATGGCAACAATTTTTGTGCTAACTTTTTAGAAATATGTTAGATGCACATTTTTTGTCGCCCTATACTCTATAGGCTGTACACATAAAAAAAGTGTGGCGCCACAGTGTGGTACCAGACTGTCGCATCATGTGTGAAAGCACCTTAAAGCATCACCTGGGATCATCCTCTGCACTTGGCCTAGTCTTCATCCTTGATTTTCATTGGCTAAGAAGCACTGATGGTGCAGGGCCTATAGGCCGGGGCACCCTTTTTAATGAAAGTTGTCAATCACTGTCACTCTGACGATTACTATAGATAGTGTAGATGCTGACTTGACAACTTCAATGAAACGGCGCCCCGGCTCCCTGCATCATCAGCGCGCTGCACTGATAATCCCCTCTATTCCGAAAAAAAAAAAGAAAAAAAAGGAGAGGGGCAAGAGACAGGATCAGGGGGTGTTTCATAAAGCTGTTCGTAAATTACAAACAACTGTACGAACGACTGGAACATGTTATATTCATGTACATGTAGCACAAGAAGGTATCACCAGTCGTGCGTAAAGTCGTTCGTAAATTTACGAACAGCTTTATGAAACACCCCCTGACCAAATAAACCTAATTAAAATTCGCCAGGCCTAGTTATGCTGCAACATTGCCATGACATGACTGACAATATAATACGGGCGGCGATATAGCGCTGAAGAGCCCTAACGTTAAAATTTCTCTGGCGAATAACGATTTTAAAAGTAAAAGAAGAAGAAGAAGAAGAAAGAAAGAAAGAGAGAAAGAAAGTAACAAATAAAGAAGAACCAGGAGTAGGAGGAGGATCGAGGAGGGAAAAGGGGAACTACGGTGAGGGAGCAGGCTGAGCCTATTAAAAGAATCATTATGTGGGATTCTCAAAATACAGATGAGGCGCATCTTCGCGATCGATTTGCCACTGAGATCGAGATCTTGCCGCTCTGCCGCCAGTGAATTGCCGTATTTAGAGGTAAAACTTTATGGGGTAAAACCTTATAGGGTAAAGCCTTATGGTTAAACCATACACATAATATATTATGGATTTGTTTGGTTTTTTTTTCAGGATAAAACCCAGAAATATGTCTCATACTCGCAGGCACTGCGACGCCGTCTATGTCTGACTTTGTCATACAAAGTATTTAATTAGGGCCTCCATGCAAGCCACGTTCTAAGTGAGAATATATGCTATGAATTATGATGATCGAATTTTTCTAAGAAAGAGACGGGAGAAAATTATCATCACGGCCCGTTCATATAATATAAGCCTACTAATCGTCCTATCACCCCTCTATAACTCGACTCGCTCGTGAACCTTCCAGTCCGGTCAACGTACATAATTGGTTGAAAGTAGGCCTAAGTATTGATCTGGTGTGGCGGAGGATTTGGTTCCAGCGGCGGATTCTTGGTGACAAGATCTGAAGCCAGATAACGTTCCCAAGATTCTATTAATTAATCATTCAATAAGAAATTTAATAAAATCTAAAGAAATTTTCGTTTTTCGATGTTCGCCATGTATTTAAATTGTTGGTCCTTGCCATGCTGAGTTTCTCGCATTAATAATATTATTTTTTGTTTATTATTAACCCTAACCATGGTTAAATATTGCTGTCACTCTCCGAGGGGCGACATCAGTTATCAACGTGACCTCTAAACTCACCCTAACCCTAACCCTAACCTTAACCCCAACCCTAAACCCTATCCCTAACCCTACTACTACTACTACTACAACCACAACTATTACTAACACAGTACTACTACTAAAATATTAATACCAAGAGGTCTGCACATAGACTGGAAGCTTCAGCCTGTGATAATAAAGATAGTGGTGGTTGTTATTAGGCTGAGGCTGAGACTCGTTAGTCATTATTTTGTATGACTACTCTGTAGTAAAATATGTTATTTTCTATTTACTACTTCTACAACACTACTACTACTACTACTACTACCACGTACTACTATTACTACTACTACTACTACTGCTACAACTATTACTACTACTACTACTACTATTACTACTTTCATCGCACTTGTTTTTATCCCAATGATTTGAATTCTTGGTTCTTGCCATGCTGAGTTTCTCGCATAATTTATTTTTTATTAACCCTAACCATGGTTAAAGGTTGCTGTCACTCTAAACCTAACCCTAACCCTAAACCCTATTCTAACCCTAACCCTAACCCTAAACTATGTATTAACCCTAAGTCTAACCCTTTCCTAACCATAACCGTAACCCTAACCATAACCCCCCAAAAGTAAATAAATAACTGAATGAATAGATAAAAACTAAACAAAACAAAACTTAAATAATTTTTGTACCGGGGCCTATTCTAAATTCACTCTCAATACACTCCCTTCTTATATTAACCTTAACAGAGTGTATGCAGTCACTCTTATTTGCATTTTTCTTCTTTCTTTCTTTCTTTCTGTTTTAATGTTTTCATCATTTATTTCAAATCATTCTTTTCTATTTAAATTTTCACCGCACTTGTTTTTTTACCCATATTTGAATTCTCGGTCCTTGCTATGCTGAGTTTCTCGCATTAATATCATTATTATTTTTAATTACTAACCCTAACCATAGTTAAATATTGCTGTCACTCTTCGAGGGGTGACATCAGTTATTACTGAGGTGAACCCTAAACTCACCCTAACCCTAGCCCTATCCCTAACCCCTATATAAACCCTAACCCTAAACTATGTATTAACCCTAACTCTAACCCTTTCCTAACCATAACCGTAACCCTAACCATAACCCCCAAAAGGAAATAAACAAATAAATGAATAAATAAAAACTAAACAAAACAAAACTTAGACAATTTTTATAGCGGGGCCTATTCTTAATTCACCCTACATACACTACCTTCTGAAATTAACCTTAACAGATTGAACCCATTCATTTTTATTTTTATTTATTTATTTAGTTATGTTGGTTTTTTTTGTAAAGATAGTAGGCCTATTACTCATGCCCGTAGTTATGGAATGGCCTTCCTGAAGATATCAAAAATTGTTTACCTCTGAAACCTACATATTAAAACACTTATTTTTACTAATACAATTCCCTAAAGGCACCTTGAGTACTTCAAAGAGTGGATCTGGCGCAATACAAGTCAAATTCATTATTATTGATTATTCATTTATTATTATTATTATTATTATTATTATTATTATTATTATTATTATTACTATTATTATTATTATTATTAATCATGAATCTTTTTTTAATTATTACAACTATTACATACAAGGAAAATGAATTAATCTTCATTCAACAGCTAACCATAATGATGAAATAATCTTCGTTTGACACAGTTAAACTAAGATGAAATCATCTTCACAAACACCATACAAGGAAGATGAATTAATCTTCGTTTGACACTGTTAAACTTGGATGAAATCATCTTCACAAACACCTTACAAGGAAGATTATTTAATCTTCGTTCAACAGCTACACATAAGGATGAAATAATCTTGGTTTGACACAGGTAAATTAAGATGAAATCATCTTCACAAATACCATACAAGGAAGATTATTTAATCTTTGTTCAACAGCTACACATAAGGATGAAATAATCTTTGTTTGACACAGTTAAACTAAGATGAAATCATCTTCACAAACACCATACAGGGAAGATGAATTAATCTTCATTCAACTGCTAAACATGAGGATGAAATAATCTTTGTGAAGATGAAATCATCTTCACAAACACCATACAAGGAAAATGAATTAATCTTCATTCAACAGCTAACCATAATGATGAAATAATCTTCGTTTGACACAGTTAAACTAAGATGAAATCATCTTCACAAACACTATACAAGGAAGATGAATTAATCTTCATTCAACAGCTACACATAAGGATGAAATAATCTTTGTTTGACACAGGTAGACTAAGATGAAATCATCTTCATAAACAACATAAAAGGAAGATTATTTCATCTTCGTTCAATAGTTAACCATAAGGATGAAATCATCTTGGTTTGACACGGTTAAACTAAGATGAAATCATCTTCACAAACACCATACAGGGAAGATGAATTAATCTTCATTCAACTGCTAAACATGAGGATGAAATAATCTTTGTGAAGATGAAATCATCTTCACAAACGCCATACAAGGAAAATGAATTAATCTTCATTCAACAGCTACACATAAGGATGAAATAATCTTCGTTTGACACAGGTAGACTAAGATGAAATCATCTTCATAAACAACATACAAGGAAGATTATTTCATCTTCGTTCAACAGCTAACTATAAGGATGAAATAATCTTCGTTTGACCACGGGTAAACTAATAAGATGAAATTATCTTCACAAACACCATACAACGAAGATGAATTAATCTTTCAACAGCTAAACATAAGGATGAAATAATCTTTGTTTGACACAGGTCAACTAAGATGAAATCATCTTTACAAACACCATACAAGGAAGATGAGTTTATCTACGTTCAGCAGCTACGGATAAGGATGAAATAATCTTTGTGTAACTGCTACATATCAATGAATTTATCTTGAAGGACTCAGAAGGAGTAATAATGAAACTGAATTTACATATACCATGGTGATCTAATCGTTTGTGAATGCAAATGTTTGAAATGTGAAATAGACTGAACAAATTGTGAACTTGAACGGGGCAAACCAGCATTATAACATCATTTTCAAAATATATCTTAACATACTGCTTCAAATACTACATGTATTTAGATATTTCGTGAAAAAGACCAACCTACAAAATTGACAAGGAATCTAATCAGATCATCTTCACTCTAGTATGAATACAGGAGCCGAATTTGAACTTGATTCATCAACTGGTTCATGAGTTATTGTGAGAACCCTTTCCACATATATAGTGACCTCTATGACCGTTTACCACTGACCTTGTGACCTGAAAATCTAAACAGCTCATCGTCACTTCCTCATGTATTCATGAGCCAAGTTTGAAGTTATCTTTCAATGGGATTTTAAGATATCGTAAGAACTAGCTATTTTCACAGACCGGTATACAATGATCCCTTTGACCTCATGACCCTCAAATCTACCCAGATCACTCTCCCTTCAGTATAAATTCATGTTCATTTACCAGGTTTGAGGCCAATCAAGTCACTTGTAAGATCATAAAAGAAAAGCCATTTTCATGTATATAACCCCCTCTGTGACTTGTGACTTTTGACCTCTTGAACCATAAACATCAAGCCAAGTTTGAAGGTGATTGTCAAATGTTTTTAATTTGCTGTGAAACAAGCCATTTACAGGTACGTAATGACCCTAGTGATTTTCAACCTTTGGCCTAGCCACCCCTAAATCTGATCAGATCACTATCACTCCTATATTTAGAAATGAAAAGATAATCATTTGCTTGGATATGAAGTCATTGCAAGACCAAGGCATGTATACGATAGCTAATATCACCTCACGACCCTTAAATCTAATCAGATCAATGTCACTACCATATATGCATGATGAGCCAAGTCTGAATTTAATCTGTGAAATGGCTTTTAAGTCATCATGACGAGCCATTTTCATGTATTTTATACCTCTATGATCTTTGAATTCGTGAGTGCCAAATCTCATCAGCATCAACATTGCTTAGAAATTAAGGAAGTAGTATAATTTGCAATACTCTCCGGATTTATTGCCATAATGC
>JAPZVO010000339.1:0-47338 GCA_029962745.1 Echinometra lucunter
AATGTCCATCCTCTCCACTGGCATACAGGGGAAGGGGGAGGAGAGGGGGCTTGAAGGGGCAGTTGTCTCCCCCCCATAAACATTCAAAAATGGTTCACTTCTACTTTGAAACCAGTGATTTATAAATGTGGCTGAAAGGCTGAAATTTCATGATTTTCTGGGTTTTTTCCTCACTTTTGTTGTAACTTATACTACTTTTTCTGCCCCCCCCCCAATTTTTTTGCTCATTACACCATTGATCCTCTCATACAGAAGGATATTCTCTCATCACTAGTTCTCACGTACAATGTATACAGTGTAAAATCAGGCGGCATATCTAGATTAGATAATTACATGAGACTTACCTTTTGAGCATGTGATCGAAAACCTCCCCCGTAAACTCTCCTCCAAAACACTGCTTCTTCCTCTCCTGCAAAGCAAAGACAAGCCAATAGTCATAATGTGTCTCGCCACATCCGTGAGCAATCATTCTTCCAGATAAATTATAATTTGACTGCATATGACCTTTGACCTACAAATATACATTTGACCACTCACCATCTACATGTATCATTCAATTAGGTTACAAATGGCCTACAATTTGAAAGTTACCAACCCAGTATAATCTTGCCAGTAAATATTAACATATCACCTACATACATGACCTTTGACCCCTGAATAACATAAAGGTCAATGTAAGGCATGTACATCCGAGTTTGGTACAAACGGGCTAGTGCTTCAAAAGTTACTAGCCCCAGTAGAAAATGTTAACATTCATTTGACCTTTTACCTACATACATGACCTTTGACCCCCCAAATTACATTGAGGTCCCTATAGAGCATCTACTATCAAAGTTTGGTTCCAAATGGGCAAAAAGATATTGAAGTTTTATACTCATTTGACCTCTGAAATGCATACATGACCCTTGACCCCCAAATTTAAATTGAGGTCCCAAGTTTGGTTTACCAATGGGCTAGTGGTTCAAAAGTTATTAACTCCAGTAGAAAATGTTAACATTTGACCTCATTTGACCTGTGACCTACAACATGACCTTTGACCTACATACATGACCTCTGACCCTAAAATTACATTGAGGTTCCTATAGAGCATCTACCATCCAAGTTTGGTTCTAAACAGACATGCAGTCGCAAAGTTATTAAAGTTTTACACTCATTTGACCTTTGACCTACATACATGACCTTTGACCCCCCCCCCCCCCCCCTAATTGAATTCAGGTCCCTACCGAGCATCTACCATCCAAGTTTGGTTACAAATAGGCTAGTGGTTCAAAAGTAACTACCCCCAGTAGAAAATGTTTGATTTGACCTACATACATGACCTTTGACGACCAAATTTAATTGAGGTCCCTATAGAGCATCTACCATCCAAGTTTGCTTCCAAACGGGCAAACGGTCACAAAAGTTATTCAAGTTTTACAAGCATCACAGACGGACAGACGGACTGACGATGGATGGATGAAGGACGGACAGACAGACAACTGACGGAGGCTGCTAAGCATCCCTCAGTCTTGCTCCACCTTCAGTGCTCGATAAAAAGTGGTTTACATTACCATTCAAACTCTCAATAAAATATTTCCATACAATTTATTTTAAGGACATAATATCATTCCGTTCTTGTATAGCACATATCACATTATTATCTGATGTCTCTATGTGCTTCCAAAGGACTTTGGATATTATTACCCTGGTTGTAGCCTGGTAACCATTACAGCGCTCAAGCATTTCAAGGAATTAATTCCTGCCAGGTACCCATTTACCTCACCTGGGTCGAGTATGGCAAATGTAGATTAATGTCTTGCTAAAGGACATTAGTGCTCCCACAGGGATTCGAACCCCATACCATGTGGTTCAAAGTCTATAGACTTATCCATTGGACAAAAAAACCTCTAATTTATTATTATTAATGGTTTGGCGTCACCTGTGCCTGGGAGGGGAAAAGCGAACTGAATCACTGTACCCCTCAGGTCTCTCCTCCCGATATCACTGATTGGGGGTGTGCAGGTGGACCACATACACCGGGGTTTCCCCCTACTCTTATACGAATAGTGCAGTGGGATCTTTAACGTGCAAAGGTGGTGACTCTCCTTTACACGGGTCCTCCATTTAACGTCCTATCCGAGGGACGGAGTGTTTTCCACTGTAGCATAGCCTGCGTCTATGAAACAGGGGAGGGGCACGATAACACACAACGTAGGCTTCAGTCATCCGCCTTGTCTGGACTCGAACCCACGGTCTTTTGGTTCGAAAGGCAGACGCTTTACCGACTGAGCCAACTCGCTCCCTAAGCCAACTCGCTCCCTAATTTTAGGTCATGCATGTGTTAATGTCTTGCCATGCCATGCATGTACAGCAATTTTCAAAAATATACAATTATCATGAACTCACAGTTTTTAAAAAGCCATCTTTTGTTTGAACTGCTGTTTAGAACATTGAAATGTATTCCAGCTTAGATATTCATGTTTGCAGATAATATCATTATTATTATGAATTCTCACACTAAAATACAATTCAACATTTAAAGAGATGCGACATGCTTTGTCTCTGGGCACAATAACTACTGCATGATTTGCCTGAAAACTGATATTTTTATAAATTTGATACCACATGCCAAGATTCTAAGCCTCTGTCAAATCTCCAGGTATGAAATTTGAGACTGACTGGCAGGCAGTATAGCAATTGAAACAAAAGATGATTCGATATAAAGAAAGATCCCTTTTGTGCTTCAATTTCAACCATGCCCCTCAAAGCAGTCAGTATTTGTACACTATTTCATGACAGAAGTTACAGGAAGGAATAATACTGGATGATCTCTCAAATTTGCATTGCTGTCACTGGTAACCCCAACTTAAAGTCATGAATGTGAGGACAATCAACGAGATTAGCTGAATATGAAGACAATTCCCAAAATATCAGTTGTTTTTTATATGGGTAGTCATATCGAATCTCTCATGGAAATTTGCACGGATGAACAATTGGAACTTTTCGCCGATTGCTGAGTTACTATAAGCCCTGATAATGAGGCACATGAAATTGGTGCTAAATTGAACTTATGGATGAGACCCTGATCTTATGAATGTTTACTTACCTCATCGTCTTCCATACGACACTCGGTCACCTCTCTATCATCAAACTTGTACCATTTACCCTGCTGGTTACCATTGCCTCCATTCCTTGAGGAGAAAGAACGATATCAACGATTTAGAACAATGATAGAAATACTGCTATTAATCTATGACTTCATTTTGGAAGGAGCTGACAAGCAGGATCAACCATCTTCAAAAGGCAGAGAGAAGGATTCTACTAAATTGGAACCTGATGTCAAGCTTGGTCATACTTAATCTGGCTTACTAAAGGAAGTTAGGCCAAGGTCAAAGTTTTCTCTGCTGTGAACAGGGGAGCATTTCATCAAGTGTCTTGGCAGTGATTTTACTGAAAACTGTCATAAGCTACTGAAATCCTTGTATCTGATTGGCTGAGAGCAAATTTGTCATTAAAAATCACTGAAAAGACTTTTCATGAAACACTCCCCTTTATCATGTCATGTTCAACTGAACTTGTAGAATACAGGCCTTGATGAGTCTGCTTGGTCTATAAATTGGAGATACTCAATTACCTGGGACCACTTACATTGTTTTCCCTGGATTCAACAGGTATTCAATTACCGTGTTAGGTTAAACTGAAGTAGTAGAATACAGACCTTGTTGAGTCTGCTTCCAAGTTCAAGTAGACCATTGTTTTGCAATTATTCAAATAATAAACAAGATAATAAAACAATAAGGTGATATACATAAAGGTACTTGGTCTATAAATTGGAGATACACGATTATCCGAGATCATACATCATCACTGGGGTGACAAGACCTTGTATCTCAATTTTTGGTAAAATTTACTTCTTTTCATAATCTTATAGCAAGGAACACTTAAAATGTATTTTCAAACCCTTACATGCCCATCTGCAAAGTTTAGGCCACTATTATAATAATAATAATAATAATAATAATAATAATAATAATAATAATAATAATAAAGATTGATTAATGAAGTGCATTATAAACAAAAAAGTTTCACTATTGATAAACAACACTTGACCACTTCCATAGGCTGTTTTAATGCTAAGGAAGCCATGTTTTGGCTCTCTTGAACATTCAACATTTCTTAGATACGAGGTTTTGTCGCCCCAGCGACAATATATATACTGATTAGGTATTAGGTTGGTTCTTGGCTAATAAATATTTTACCCAACACAGTGGTTTCAGCTTGGTCTGAAGTCAAGTCTGACCAAAAGGTTAAGTTGTTCCACTATTGAACAGTTTGACCAAGCTTACATCCAGTGTGGAGTTTAACTTGATTACTAGATTATGGACCTTCCAGTGTGACTCAATACTATTCCATGAGTTCTCGCGATTACAAATTTGCAAGGACTGTAAAGCCTTCTATTCAGAAGAATTGAATTTAGGCTCTTTCCCTTTGTAATTCTGAAAAATAATTGTCTAAAAAAAACATAGTCTGTGGAAAAAATAATATGCTTTGCAAATCAAACAAACAACAAACATAATTTGCAAAACAAACAACAGACCTTGGTAAGTAAAGCTACCGCTATGAATGACTCTCTAGAGGACATCACTTTTCTTACCTGTGTAGAATGCAAGAGTGGCAATGTCCTCCCCTAGCCTGCCCATGATGTACAACCACTCCCACTAGTCTATAATGGGCACTTCCAAAGACCGATCAACAAATGTCCAGGTAAAATCGTTTTCTTACCTATGTAGAATGTATGAGCAGTAGTGTCCCCCACTACATGTAGCCCGCCCATTATGTACAACCACTCCTACTAGTCTATACTTGGTGTTCCTTGAGCCTCCTTCCTCCTCCTCCTCACTGTTCTCCCTCTCATCATCCTGGATGATCTCACCTGAATGAGAGAAAAAAGGACAAACCTCATTTCAAAATACTGATTACCAACCAGGGTAAAAAAATACTTTTTTTCATGAATCCATTTTTTGAAGAAAAAAAATAGCTCTCATGGACAACTTTACAAGACCTATATCTAGGCCCAAGGGAGCTCTGTTGAATTTGAATTGCTGATATCTCTATTTTCTCCTTGAGAGTGTGAGTAATTGAGTATCACTACGATTTGCTGAATTCCGCGTTGTTTCAAGAAACGTTAATTCTGCTGCTCCGTGACCATGATTCGCGAATTCATTGCTTATTTTCAGAGCCAAGGCGAAAGCAGTGCTGAAGAAAATGGTCACCCCAAAGAATCAGGTTTTAAGGGTTTTAGGGATCTATTTGGGCTCCACTGAGGGTGAAATTGCCCACCGCCCCTGTATATTTTTTTTTTACCGTCAACAACAGATCATAAGATTTCATATACTGTTTACTGCTATTACATACTGTAAAATTTTCTGGAAAGCTACAGAGTGACTTGAATTGTTGTAATACTATTCCAACATACTGTTTTATCAGAGGCAAAGTGGCAATATCAATAAAATCAACTGCATGGAAACTTAAAAGGACAATATCTAACAATATCTACAGGATTAGAAGAAGCAAGTAAATAAAATTCTTGTATTTTCTTTTACTCTTTCATGCAAAAAGTTTTGAAAATGAATATCAAAGATCAATCTAAAATGTGTTAGTCATGATTTTAACAAGATATCATGAGACTGAATGACTTCAGTGGAAGCGTTTAAATCAAAATGTAGAAGCAATTAACATAGGCTTTTTGTGTCATATTCATTATGTGTGAACAATGGAAGTCTCACAAAAATAACTTCAATGGTCATTAATAAACAACATTGAAATTTTATGATTCTTGACTTATACTTCAAAAAACACTACAAAGCTTCATTGGGACTGGTTCAGTGTACATATGACATGAAGCTGACTAAAATCTGAATTCTCTTTTTTCTTCCCTTTCTTTTAACCCGTATCAGCACAGACTCGCTGAAAGGCAAAGTTTTGTTATTCATGAAGAACAATACATGTAGGCCTTCTTGTGACCTGGGATCTCAAGCAGAATGTAGGGTGAAAACCAGCCACTCAGTGTTACCTCCTATACAATTAGCTAAACGTACTGGCCGAGTTATTTATTTCTGAAAGACCTGGACATTTCACTCAAAGGCCATAAAAACCTTGAAAAATATTTGTGTGGGTTGCAAAATAACCAGGTGCATCCAGGTGAATTCACTAGTAATTGATACTGCAATCACAGTATTGTCTCCATAAATCCAGTAGCATGGCTACCAAGGTACAAAATATTTTTTGGCCACGAGAGCAAGTCTAGACCTCTTCAAAAAAACCGCTCTGGATGACAACTTTACAAGAGCTATACCTAGCACCAAGGGAGCTATATTGAATTCATTTTGCTGATATCAAAATTTTCTCCTTGAGATTATGCCTTATTGAGTATCAGAATAATGCATTAATATGTGTTTTGTTAAAAGAAATGTGATTTCTGCTGCTCCTAGATGACAATTCACAAATTCATTGATACTTTTTGGAGCTGAGGTGAGGGCGACTCTGAAGAGAATGGTCACCCTAAAGAAGTGGGTTTTGAAGATTTAAGGGAGCTATTCGAGCTCCAAAAAGGGCTAAATCGCGCGTTGCTCCCATGTATTTTTACCCTCATGGCTACCCTGTACATGGGAGGAGCCATATACATTTACTTCACATGATCTTGGCATTTATACTTTCAATTATAGCACTTTAGACATATGTTCGAGATCTATTTTATGTGGATGTATCAGAATTTATTTAATTCAATTTTGCCGTCCAGTGAAGTATTCATGAGTTTTGGTTATCTTTTCCATATATTCTATTAATTTTGGGAATGAATAACCAAATGACTCAAAACACACTTGAAAAAAAAATAACTTTACAATGAAATCAAGAAAACAGCTAAAACGGCTTTTAAGCTTTGAAAAAGTAATGCTAAGCATTAGCACTTTAATCATATTAAGATAAATTCTAAGTTGTAATGGCTGCATGTTTCCCAAATCCTAAACATTTATTTCGTTCACTTTAGCAAGTGCTGTAATAATTTTGCCAGAATTCTATCTATAAATACATATATATATATATATATATATATGTAATGGCTGCATGTTTCCCAAATCCTAAACATTTATTTCGTTCACTTTAGCAAGTGCTGTAATAATTTTGCCAGAATTCTATCTATAAATACATATATATATATATATATATATATATAAAATCATAATACAAAGCAACCTTTCATTCTCAACCACTTCATTTCTTGTCTCACTTCCTTTTTCGCTAAATAAAACTATCTGCATTTAGAATGATTGATATATAAGACAGGATAAGGGTTGAAAGGCCACAATGCAGTATGCCAGTCTCAATTTCTAGGCCTTTCTAGCTTGCAACAATTTCTACTAAATACACTTTCTTATTTTTTATAAATCATACAAATACATTTCACTCATAAACATGGAATTACATTTACTCATTCGAATTGCACTTACATATACATGTATTTCTTCATGAAATATCTATGGAAAACTGGTCTCTAATAATGCCAATAATTCCGAGGGTTTACAAGACATGACCAACATTAACAGATTCCCTGTGTATTGTCTGGATGGGTAAGGACATTCATTTTTTCTAAAGCTTCAGACAACAGAACTGAATTGCACATATTTCTTTTCATAAAATATCTATGAAAAACTAGTCTCTGAAAATACCAATCAATATGAAGGCGAAGAAAACAAGATTACAAATTCTTATTTATAATGCGTTTTGTCTGGGGGAGTAACAGTACTTGAATCCTGGACTTGAAATCCATTTCTATTTTTTCATAAAATATCTAAGGAAAACTAGTCTGAAAATGCCAATATAGTTGAATGGTTTAGAAAACGAGACTGAAGATTCTTGTTTACGTTTTACCTTGTCTAGAACTCCCAGCAACCTGTTGGCACTGTGACCCGGCAAGGCAGCCAATTGGATGCCTTGGCATCGACCGCTATTATAAAGTGTCTGACATAAAATGGGCATGTCTCCAAGTACAAAGGGTTTTTTTTTTTTTTTTATCAGCAGGATGTTGGCTGTTATACTGGAGAATGTGGATATGTACATGTATGCAGATTGTTCCATTACATCAGGGGGAGAGGAGGGGAGAGCAAAGCAAGTTTTATATGAATATTGTATGTTGTATTCATCAATCAATTATGATAAAATGTAATTTTTTGTTTATTTTTTCATGTCAATCAACTCATATAAATATGATATTTTATTTCCTAAATCTAAATCTAAGGTTGGAAATTCCATTCTAATTCTCTGAGCCACGTGGGAAGTAAACAGTGACATCTGGAAATGATAATGAATGGGCAACTCCATGATCGCATTGAGGTATAAGAACTTTGAAAAATGAGCAGTTAATAATCATATATATACAAATGAAAAGCACAACAATGGAAAAGGATGTTTTGATATTTTATTTCCTTCACATGTTCAAAAAATTGAAATGGTAAGTAAAACATAGTTTTTTACAATGAATACATATATTTCCAAAGACCCCTATCACAAAAATGCATTTTGCGCTTGCCACAGAGTTAGGCATGAATAGACACGTATGCAGAAAGTAGATTACTTTAGATATCTGAATGGAGGGAAACACATGGATTCACAGATGGGTAAGATAAAAATTGAATCATTCCAAACAATTATTTTAGCTTAATTTATGTCAATTTTGTTTTGAAATGTCACAGAGGGTTCTTGTATTGTTCAATGGAGCAGGAATATACCGACTTTCTTGCAACAACTCTGAGATGTAACAGTAATATTGTGTCTCGCCCATCCATGACTAAATAACACGAAAGTTTCCCCAAGTACATCCCTAACCAAGTTTGATGTCACAAGAAAGTCTTGCAGGTAAACTGTAATGTTTGACCTAAAATGACGTTTAACCTTACCATGTGACCTGATGGCACAATAGCATGAATGTACCCCTAGTGCATCTATCACCCAAATTTGGTTGCTATTGCAGCAACATGTGCCAAGTTATGTGTCATAAGAGAGTCTTGCAGGTAAACTTCAACATTTGAAATAAAATGACCTTTGACCTTACCATGTGACCTCCGACAGCACCACAACATGATGTTACCCCTAGTGCATCTACCCAAGTTTGGTTGCCATTGGACCAACAGTACGTTGTCAAGTTATGAATCATAAGAGAGTCTTGCAGGTAAACTTTAACGTTTGAAATAAAATGACCTTTGACCTTACCATGTGACATCTGATGCCACTACAACATGAAGGTCCCCCAAGTGCATCCATGACCCAAGTTTAGTTGAAAAGGGAGCAACGGTTGCAAAGTTATTTGTCATAAGAGAGTCTTGCAAGTAAACTCTAACATGACCTCAAATGACCTTTGACCTCACCATGTGACCTCCAACAGCACCACAACATGATGTTACCCCTAGTGCATCTATCACCCAAGTTTGATTGCCATTGGACCAACAGTTGCCATGTTATGTGTCATAAGAGAGTCTTGCAGGTAAACTTTAACGTATGTAAAAAGAGTCTTGCAGGTAAACTCTAACATTTGACCTCAAATGACCTTTGACCTCAACATGTGACCTCCGACAGCACCACAACATGATGTTACCCCTAGTGCATCTATCACCCAAGTTTGGTTGTCATTGGACCAACAGTACGTTGCCAAGTTATGCGTCATAAAGAGAGTCTTGCAGGTAAACTTTAACATTTGTGACGGACGGACGACGGACGTTTGAATCTAACACCACATTTTTAGTTGGTAAATTAGTCTAGTATAAGTCTACTCTATTGGTATTTTTCTTTTCTACCACACTATTCACCCAAGAAATAGAAGTTTTAATTCAATCTTCAGCAAATAATTCATCATGGCTATTCATGTTAAAGAAGATTTCGGTTATCTCCATATATAACATTGAATACAATGGGTCTACAATGTTACACACAGGAGAGACATACGTGTACACTGTGGAAGTAGAGGACCTTGGACATAACCCAGAGGTATACATCATGAAAAGTTGAGGACCTAGGACAATTCCTTGAGGTAAGCTAATATCAACTTTAGCAAGCTATGAAAATGTACCATTTGAATAAACAAAAATAAGGTGATAGCCATAATGTGTCTTGCCCGTTCATGTGCAATCATTTTGCAGGTAAATTTAACTCTTAATCTTATTTGACTTTTGGCCTACATACATGACCTCTGACCCCAAATAATGAGGTCCCTGTAAGGCATCTACCATGCACGTTAAGTTACAAAAAGGCTTATGATTAGAAAATTGCCAGCCCCAGTAGAAATTTGCTTGTAAATTCTAACATTTGACTGCATTTGACCTTTGACCTACACATGACCTTTGACCCCAAAATAAAAATGAGGTCTCAAATATGGCATTCACACTATGTCCCATTTGCGCGTTTCCGTTTACACCGTTGCGTAGGCATTTTCGCGAAAAAATCCTACAAGTGCTCTGGTGAAAGAGTCTAAGTCCTCAGCGCGCATATAGACAACAGCCAAGATATCCACTGCATATGCATGCACATCATACATCGTAAATGTGCGCGAACGAGCTGAGCCTGATCTTATCTAAAGGAGAAAAAAAACAATGAAATACATGAGAGAGAGAAGAAGCTAGATGGAAGGAAGAACAAATAAAAACATAAGACATGTGAGAGGATAGATGAGAGGAAGAATAAAGAAATACATGAAGAAAGAACAGAGGATGTATGAATTCACTATTTCTTTGTGTGTTTTTTTTTCCTTTTATCTAATACCTTTCCCTTCTCTTTATGGACTTCTAGGCCTATCTTTCTTTTTACATTTCTTTGGGCAATCCTCTCGTCTGTTTCTTCGCCTTCAGTTCCTTGAAGGCCCCTTTTCCTTCTGTATTTCTTTGCTTTTTCTTTCATCTCAATCGCCACGTGCACCGCTGTTAGTGGTAGGAGAGGCTGGAGAGCTGAATCTCAGGCTGAAACGTAACCTAGACTTTGAAACCAGCACGTTTGATGCAATTAATCAAAAAAACTGCCTAGGCTACGGTGTAAAACGGAAACGTGCGTCCCGTTTACTGGGGGAAGGAGGGAGAGATCTTATCTTTTTTACGACCGAGCGTCCACACCTGGGTGACCACACGTCCCAAATTTTTAAGGGACAGTCCCATATCTGCGCCATTTGTCCCGCATCCCGTACGAATTATCTCCCCAGGACGCCGTTTTGTCCCGTATTTCAAACTTACTGTTGAAACAATGGAAGTTTAGCCAAAGAATAGAGAAATAATGTACTTCATGCAATTAATGAAGCGTGCGAAAGCAGAAAGGTTTCATAGTTTTTGCTCGCGCTTGCTTCGTTTGCACGATAAGTTTTGAAGGCAGAATGTTCATTACCCAGGCAAGCACCATGCAGCACAGTCCCTAGCTGAATTGTACTTTACTCGTAAGTAAAATACACAAAGTACAATACCTTATCAAACAATGACTCATGAGCTGGGATGTTAGACTTCAATTGAGATCCCTATATGCTCCATTGAATGGCTTGCCATCTAATCAACGCAAATTATGGTAACAATATTTTCATGAGAATTTTTCATAAAGGTGGGGACGAAACATATCTGAAAACCACCTAACTCCAACATCACTTGGAGTACGTCTTTTCTAGAGGTACCTATTTACGTTACCTCTTTTTAAAATGGCAACTACAAATATTATATTATCTTAAAGGAGAATGCAACCCAGGCATCAGTGTGCTCTTTGTGAATAAAGATGACTAAGAGGAGTAAACAGTGAAAGTTTGAGCAAAATCACATAATCTGTTCAAGAGTTACAAATTTTCAGTTTCAGTAAATCCCTATTATGGGGATCCTTGAATTGGCAACTTTGCCAGCATCTTTGATGTCATTGTGGACAACTCTCAATTCATTTTGTACATAATTTTTCCAAAAAAAAATAATTTATATGAAATTCCAAGTCAGGAATCAACACAATTCTTCTCAAAATGCTTGCAGAATAGATATAGACATGCCATACTCAAACCATAAATCAAAAGAATTGTTATTTTTCTTGAAAATAAAGAAAATGTTAAATTCTGTGTACAAAATGAAAGGAGAGTTGTCCACAATGACATCACAGATGCTGGCAAAGTTTCCAATTCAAGGATCTCCTTAATAAGGATTTACTTAAGCTTTGAAAGTTCATAACTCTTGAACACATTGTCCGAATTTCTTCAAACTTTCACTGTTTACTCTTCTTGTTTTTCTTCAATCACTGGAAGCACACTGATGCCTTGGTTGCATTCTCCTTTAAATTTTGAGTTTTCATGATCCGTTAATTTGCAGTCCCATGTGTTTGTGTATACCTTCACCCATTTTTTTTTGCTTGTACAAACACGAGAAATGTTTTATATTCATTTACAATCTCCTTTACAGTTTTCATGTTTCCTTTCCTTTCCGCTCCTTCCTCTTCTTCTCCCCCCCCCCATCTGTTTCATTTCCTTGTTTTTAAATCTTCTTTTAACCTCGCTCAACCTTTTTACCCCTCATAATTATCTCTCCCTCATTTTAGTGATTATTACATTCGAATTATTATTATAATACAAACGGGCAAATGGTCAAAAAGTTATTCAAGTTTCATAAGCGTTACGGACAGACGGACGGACGGACGTTGGAGGGCCTCCGCTAAGGATCCCTTTGTCTTATTCCACATGGGTGGCACAAAAAAAATGATGTATTCAAAGATAATCACACTAAGATTTTCTTCAAGATTCAACTTTTTTTCATTGTATCACAGAAACAAAAAATTCTTGTTTCCAGATATGCACTAAGGTACCACTTAAAGCTTCGAGACAAGTCTCTTTGAGTCTCTCCCTTCAGATTCTATATAAGACAGCTCAGCAATGAATTTTCAATTTATTTTCTTTGCTTTCAAAACATTTGTATATGCCTCTAGAAAGTAATTTTGTTGCAGCAGGCATATTGCTGAAAGATGTTTATTTTAACTAATTGCAAACAACTGAATTGTTCTTTCAGCCTGAAACTGAAAACTGCTCTAGATCTGAACTCAACCAAAAGGAAGAACTCCAGGGATTGAAGCAGCCCAGGATTTGATCACCTTTTTTCAACGTGGAATAAATACAACTGCAGCTACATGTGATAATTATAATACATGTAGTAATACCATTTTTATAATAAAGCACTTGAACATTATAAAAAGATCAATGCCATTACATTTATGTACAAACTATCCTTTGAAAGACATCTACATGTATATTGATTCCAAACGCTGATCAGCTACCACAAAAATTAAAAAACTGACAGAAAAAAACATAGTCGGCCTCAAGTCTTACAGGTGTAAACATTTTTTTACCTGATACCCGAACTTTATACTTCACTGTAAAATCTGGAATTCACAATATTTTTCACATCATCAATCAAAATGTTTGAAGTAGCAACACATGACCATGAGATTGAGTGGATTTTGCATTAGAAAGACACTTGGAGCTGCTAGCATGTGCTCTGTTAGAAAACATCTAAAGCAATCTTACATTAAACGAAAAAGAAAAAAAAAAAAAAGATCAGCTTTGAGACCTGTCACTTCTTGGAGATATCAACTCTTCCATCTTTATTACGCACTTCTTCATCTTGAGACATCGTCACCTTGAACACTTTAGTCGGTAGCTGCATTAACCCGTAACAGTACAATGTCTCCTTTTAATGACCCTTTTAGCAGTATCTTTTGATTGAAAATGCTGGGTATTACACATTATACATGAGCAGAAAAAGCTTAAATGACAGAAAAATTGGGGGGTCAATTTTCAATGCAGTATGCTGTACCATTGTCCAATAAACAAAAGCACTTTGATTGTAGGAAATCATTAAACTTACTAATTTGGTGGTGCAGCGAAAAAAAATATATAATTGCTATTTTTGCTTACAAATGGGCAACTTTTCTGTTAAATTTTGCAATTTTCATTCACATTGATTCATGTTATAAGCATTTTTATGTTTTCCAATCATTTATACCTTGAAAATAGAAACAAGTGTTGTAAATTTGAGGAGGGAAAACTGATTAATTAATTCCTTAAGAAAACTCTATACTGATATAGGTTTACATATACTCCTTTTCTGTATTGGTGGAATATTCATTCTCTATCTTTTCATCTGAATAGAAATGTTCCCGTTAAAAATGAAAAAATTCCTAATTTTTTTGCTTGTATTGACAAGATTTTTTGAATCTGGACAACTAAATGTCCTAGAGGGAGACAGGACAGAACTTAATTTCCCATATCCATGTAACAGTACACATGTCACATTGCAACGTGGCAATGGGTACCCATTTTACAGTTCTGCAAATCCTGATGCTATCTCAGCTTCAAATAAAAATGTTACAAATCATATTCACACAAAAGGTGATAGGATAGCTGTTCCCTACATTTAGCAATCGATCCTGTTTCAAGAAATGACATAGGCACTTACATTCTATTGATAGATGCACGCGTGGAGACAAGAATCGCATTGTATGTTGATTATCCTCCAGGGAAGGCATCATGTCGATTAAGTAGCATACATATCGATGGGGAATGGGTCAGGCTGCAATGTGAGGCTCAAGCAGGGAACATACCAGGACAGATTGTATGTTATCAAAATGGCATGCAACTACCCCCACTAACTCCACTTCCAGAAAATGCCGGGAGTATCAATCAAATTATTCTGGCAAGATTATCGGGCGAAGTATACTGCTGTTCTTCTTTATTTGTGCAAACTATAGATATATGTACATGTAAAGACTGGGGCTGGAATTTTACAGATAATAGACCTTTAACAAACATACACCCTTGTGCTTCTGCCTCCACAACAAAAAGTCCGACATCATCCCATAGCAAAGGGGTGGATATGAAAACTTGTGCTCCAATTTCTACTCTCATGACAAAATTATACAAACCACCTGTCATTCAAAGGACAAATAACGAGGGGGTTTTGATCATTGCATCCAGCTTCATTGCAATTTTACTGATGCTGATCATCATTGGGGTTGTACATATAACTTATATATATAGGGTACAAAAACCCAAAATTCACAACAAAATTCAAAATGCCAAGACTTACAGGAGTGTTTATTTCAACAGACAACAACTGGAGGTAGAGTGGATATAACATTTTTTAGAGTAATTTCTGTTTTCCAGAATAACTCATACCTGTGGCTTTAGCATTGTAATGTAACACAAAAGTTCACCCTCATATGTATTTCCTGCAGGAAGTTCAGCAAAGAAAAATCAATTCATTATGCAGGAGGAAAAGTTTGGAGTAAAATACCCACTAATATTGATGGAAATGGCGTGTTGGTGTCTCCATAATCATGTTAAAACTTTTCACTTCAGAATGGTGTGCAAATATTGGATCATTACTTAACAATTTAAGTACAGCAAATTGATGTGCACACTGAACTTTCTACTTATGTTCCTGTTATAATCAATTAAGAGGTCAGTGAAATGTGCTGTATCAAAATTAAACCATATTCATTGGTTAACAGCCAGTCTGCAGGTCCCCCAAAAGTGGCTTCTATCACGTAACTGGTATGCATGAACGGAACAGGGTCTGCATATTTAATGAGTTTGAACCTACTTTCAAATTTGCCCTTGCTGCTCTAATACTTTATCAAATTTGATGTTTTTGGTATCTACGTAAAGATGATTAATCAATCTCTTATGTCATGGATATGAATTGAATGAAAAATTTGGAAAAAGAATTGAAAATTCTTGATAAAAAAAACGATACAAAAATGATTT
The DNA here is from genome assembly GCA_029962745.1 of Echinometra lucunter. NCBI lineage: Eukaryota > Metazoa > Echinodermata > Echinoidea > Camarodonta > Echinometridae > Echinometra > Echinometra lucunter. The sequence goes on from JAPZVO010000339.1 coordinate 15,791, forward strand.
TTTCGCCTGCCAAAAGTTGCCATTTTGTAAGGCTTTTTGTAAATGAGCCCAAATAATTTTCACATGACCACAAAACTGAATGTCTATGCTTCATGAAAATACCAGTTTTAACACATGATGTAATGTAATCGGGTCAAGAGCACACTTTACACAGACCAAGTGCAATTTTAAAGCCCAAACCATAAATACTGCTCTCTGATTGGTCCATTTAGACCCCATACTCATCCTGGAATCCTAACGGTCACTTACTGAGTCACTGAAGGTCACACTCTGTGTGTGGTAATCTTTTCAAAACAACCGCGCTGGCATATTTCTGGCCTTATTCAGCCAATCAGAACACTGGATTTCATGCTGATCAAAAAATCAAGAAATCTCGTCCTGAACTTCCTTGGGAAAAGTGTGCTCTTGACCCGATTAAAAGGTGTCCCATATTAAGAATGGTATTTTGAAAAAGTACAGACTTTCAGCTTTATTTTGATATTTATTATTTGGGCTCAAAATAAAAAGTTTTGCACAGTTTGCAAGAGAAGTGAGAGGAAGAGAATTATGTTTTGAAGCATCTTTTTCTTGCTTTTTTTTTGCTCATTAGCATATGACCTGCAGACTGGCTGTTAACTCGTCATTTTTCAGTCGAAGTTCAGTACTGTTGACATTTTGAAGATTAATACATTATTTGTATATAATTACTTCATGTTTTAAGTTTTGTTTGCTTGTTTTGTTTACACATTCACTGATTTTTACAATTGACTGTATTTTCATTATTGCATACGTGAAGCTTAGATTGGACAAGTAAATTCAACATTTGAAAACATTAAACATAATAATTATTGTCAATTACAAAAACGTTGAAATACAGCCCCAACATAGCACTGGTCAGGCTCTCCCAATGCTACTGAGATGTGTGACATCACGAGTTGAACATTACTTGCACAAGCAGACGATGTTCCATAACATCTCACACATTTTCAGTGCCTGTTTTGTCATTTTCTGTTCACTCATTTCTCTTCCTGCACTAGTGTCATTCTAAATATTTAATCTATTGCCTCACTCCAAACCTTGTGCATGGCATTATTTGAATGAAAAATGCAGCTCTGGAAAAAATAAAGGAGTCAGTTGCTTGTAAACAAAATGTGGCATGATTGTACTTCAGGCCCACACACCCGCGGTATGTTCGGCGTTTCAATACCATCCATGCTATCATTCAGCAGGCTTTGCAATTTGAAATTGTGGTTTCTTGACTGATAATTAACCCTCAACCTGTATTTTTACAAACAAGAGCTTTTAGTTATCAGAATCAGGTTCATTCCCTTTTAGAATGGTGAGAAATACGGTCACGTTCAAATACACAAAACACTTTTTAAACTTGAGAAATAATTTCATTGTAATTATGTTCATTTGTTATGGGACGTCGTCTGCTTGGGCAGTGTTGGTGCACTTCATGACGTCATCAAAACAGCGTTATTATTCTGGCAACTTATTCATATATCCCAGATGCTAGGAGATGGTTTTATTTGTATTATACAAATTTGACATATAACTTGTACTGTTGCTTTGTGTAAGCTTCCCAGTTTCTTCTGATACATTTTTCACCATATTCATGATTTTCTTCGAATGTGCAGTTTAAGTATTTTTCTTTTTGTTTTTCTTTTTTTGTTTTTTTCTTTTTGTGGATATTCACCTCTACTACTGCATAAGAATACTGCTACTGATCATAGCCTTCCTGCTTTCAATGTAAAACTGCATTTAGCTGTACACATATATTGCCCTCCATGTATTTCTCATAGCTAATTGAAAGAGACATACATGTATTATCCCATTTGTGACAGAGGTCTACATTTTGTGGTTTGACCTAATATCTTTTGATGCAAAGCCCTAAAAATCATACCAAATACATGAGCAGAAAAAGCAAAAAATTCTACACAAACTGCGCCCATTTTGATTGCATCAATATTATTGTTTGATGCTGAAAATTTTTAAAAGGAAAATAAGCATTAAAATAAATGGGCAATGTGATAGAAAGTTTAAAATCACCGTTTCCCCCTGCAAATTGGCAACTTTTTGACTTATCATCATAATTTCTGTCAATTTATATTCATTTCTGATACATTACATTTTATAAATAAAATGTAGCAATAAAATAAAAATGTTGGTGTTGCCAATTTGAAGAATAAAAGCTGATCAAATTAGGCTTTAAATAATTCCTGTCACGAACCGGGTTATACATGCACACCATCAATCTCTACCAGTGGATAAAGCAATGCCCTCTACGTTTGATGCAATTGTATTCGATGCGACCATGTTTGATGCAACCATATTTGCGCTCAAGAAAAACACCATCACTGTATTGTTTCAGTACAATTTTATGCTTTTTAGCATCACATAATTCAGCATTATGAAGTCTCTTCCATTATTGCAAAATCAAGCAAAACAAGTGTACCTTTACAAGTTATAAGGAAGATCAGTATATAAATGCCTGTTTTAACTAAAAAATCAAATCCCATATCTTCGCATAGGAGTACGCTGGAATCATATACAGCAGACGATGTTCCCCACTATGTCCCACACGGTCTCACGTACCGTGTTTAAGTGGAGGGCTCCTAATTTTGGTTGTCCAGCCACATCAACTGCTCGCATAGAGCTGTGCGTACAATGCTGTATCCATGTGGTAGAGATCAATGATGCACACACATGTACAGGACAAGTCAAGGAGCTCTGAATAGTTCTCTACGTGGTGTGTTGTAACATCAGCCTTAGTCAAACAGTGCAATACATGGTTTATGCCGTATGTGTAATTTTATTCTTCATGCAGGGATTCTGACGTTAATACAGATTAAATGCAGTATTCCATTCTCTTAAAGTAGATACCAGCGTGTGCATCTCCATGACTTAGCAATTAGTCTAATGTTGTCATAAAGCAGGCTAAAAATACTTTTTTTCCTATAAGAGCTATTCAATGAAAAAAATAACTCCCATCGACAACCATACAGGAGCTATTTCTAGGTCCAAGGGAGCTAGTCTGAATTGCTGATATCCCAGTCCTATATGTTAACTCTGGTCATGATTCGTGAATTTACTGCTTATTTTCAGACCTAAGGCGAGGGTGACTGAGAAAAATGGTCGCCCCTAAGAATTGGGTTTTAAGGATTTTGTACCATTTAATCCTCTGAAAATATGCCCATTCTTTCATGTAAACTCTTCCATTTCAACAGGTTTTTTTCACTTACATTCATGATATTGTGGTATATGTATCTTGGTAATGGAATTACCAGAAAATGGTGCTACTTTCAAATAACAAAAATGTCTTGCAAAATGAAACATGCATTATACCTTCCTTTTTATTTCAGCTTCTTTTAATACAAGGATTTGACTATTTAAGACTATGAAAGTGATTGCTTTTACTATAAATCTGCAATTAGCTGATTGTGCTTCTCATGTGGAATTGCCCTGTTCAAAATGTATTTTCTCTATTTATTGCTAGTTCATTTACAGTTTCACATAATCTTGTCAATAACAAGTTGCAATAATAGTTATAAGCAACTGAAATCCTTGCATCTGCTTGGCTGAAAGCAAATTTGTCATAAAATGTGGCAGTTGTTACTGATAACAAGGTTTATTAAACGGGCCCTGAATAGTAATTTTGTCACAGCAAAGAATTTTTTTTTGTTTCGATCGTTTATGTATAGCATTTACCTCCCTAATGGGAAATGTAATATTCAAATTATTGTTTGTATACAATATATGTAATGTATATTTCAAAACCAAGTAATTTAGTCTGTTGTTACAAGTAATGTTACTTTTTTGTAAATTGATGCATTGTATAAAAGTCTTTTCCTACTTGGCAATAATAACTTTTAGAAATCAACCTTTTTTAATGTTCGAATTGCAGAAAAGTCCATCAATTCTAAGTAATTTGATCTTTTATTTTAAATCAACTCTGACAATGTGATTTTTTGATACTTAGAATGATGTATATACATGCACATTTGAATAAACCATAGCAAAAAAAATAATCAAATCTGTTAACTTACCTTCAATTTTCACAAGCCCTTCTACTGTGTATGGATCCATGTCAAATTCTTTGGGAAACTCAAAATAGTCATTAAACTTGATTGCACATTCCCTGTAAATATAAAGAACAAAAAGAAAGTGAGTGAATGAGTACATGCGAGTATTTTGTGAATGCAACAAAATATACTAAGCTGCCTTAGTGGCAAATACTAGGCATAATTTCAGAGTTTTTGAGTAATTGGATGATCTTTAAGTCGTTAAGTGCAAAGACAGAGACTGCAAGGTTTATCATGACTTCTATAAATTTGACTGCATTACTAGCATCATTATCATTATTATCAGTATTTTTGCTGTCATTAATATCACTATTACATATAATGGTAACAACAATACTGAAAAACAACAATAACAATAACAATAATAGTATCAATAATGATAGCAATAACAACACTAACACTTAACTATAACAAGAACAACAATAATAATAAAAACAACGACGACAACAATAATAATTTCCAGCCAGTGACAACTATGACAGTTCCAACTTCAAAAGAAGTTGTGATGATTACTTACAGTTCCCAGTCGTAGTCAAATCTTTTCAGCTGAATTGCAAGGACCTTTGGTAGCCTCTTGATACACATATGTTTGACAGTGTCCCCCTAAGTGTAGAAACATAAATCCTATAATTAATACACTGTCATGTAGGAATATCTTTATTTACAGTTTACTTTCAAAATAACTAACTTGCTTAGAAGATTTGCTGCCCTACTACTGACCAAAAGAAAATTCAAAAGGGAGGTCTGGATTAAAAAAAAAAATCTTTATGAGTACACAAATGTGTATTAACTTTAATTCTCTTGTTGCTCATAATGTAAAGGTCTACATGTAGCTGTGCAATATATTCAAACTTTAGCACACTCCCATTCTATGCAGGTTTTGACTACAATTCAATTCAAAGGAACTATAATGCATACTGATTATGCACAGGTCAAATAATTCCATTTAAAATACATGTAATTTTGCTCACAACTGTATCCCAAATCAAGCATTGCATTTGCCAGGGGGGAAAAAGTCATGCAGAAATGAAATATTACACCAGGAAAATAAAAGTTGGAGGGCATGGCAAATTCATAGGCAAAGGGTCATTAAGGTCTTCACTTCAGGAACAATTAAAAAAATCCTACATATAGCTGCCCACCTTTTTGTTGCCTTTTCACATCTATATGCGTTGTCCTCTTCTAGTAAGTACCCCTAAATGAATTGTTTTAGGGAATCTAGCAGGTTCTGATTGTTATGGATGTCCACATTCAATGTTGTAAACATTGACTCTTGTATACCCGCAATAGAATAACACAGAGAAATATTTCAGCAGCTTTGTAGCTTTTACAACATTACATGAGAGATGAACAACACTGGATAGGAGAAGACCCCCCCCCCCCCCCCAAAAAAAAAAAAAAAAAGCTTTTTCCTTCGGATATCTATCCAAGGGCATGTTTACACACCATATCTATCCAGTTATTTATTTCATCAAACCTCTCTAACCTGAAAATTCTTTCATTTGGAAATACAATACTTGGCTTCAATTTATGACATCTTTGTTCGTTCTTGTCAACGAGAATTAAATTTTTTTTTAATTCATAGAGTTCTCATCTACCATTTACACAGATTCTCTGCGTCTGTATATGCTCATGCTTTTATTTATATCATTATAACTGTGTTCTTTTTTTTTTCAAGTTTGTATGTCATAATGTATTGTTTCTAAATTTGTGGAAAGGACCTGGTGGAAAATTAGCCTTGTACTAAAACAAGTTATTCATTAAAGTTGTCTACTACTACTATTACTACTACTACTACTACTACTACTACTACTACTACTACTATTACTACTGCTCTACTACTACTACTACCACTACTACCACTACCACTACCACTACCACTACCACTACCACTACCACTACCACTACCACTACCACTACTACTACTACTACTACTACTGCTCTACTACTACTACTACTACTACTACTACTACTACTATTACTACTACTACTACTACTACTACCACCACTACTACTACTACTACTGCTCTACTACTACTACTACTGCTACTACTACTACTACTACTACTACTACTACTAAAACTACTACTACTACTACTGCTACTACTACTACTACTACTGCTACTACTACTACTACTACTACTGCTACTACCACTACTACTGCTACTACTTCTACTACTACTGCTACTACTGCTACTACTGCTACTACTGCTACTACTAATACTACTGCTGCTACTGCTACTGCTACTACTACTACTGCTACTACTACTACTACTGCTACTACTGCTACTACTAATACTACTGCTGCTACTACTACTACTGCTACTACTACTACTGCTGCTACTACTACTGCTACTACTACTACTACTGCTACTACTACAGATTCTTATATACCGCAAGAGAAATAACTGTCAAAAATAGAGAAAATGATGGACATGAGGACAATCTTTGCATATAATTTGGTCAGCATAGGAGCCCACCAGTACTTCGGCAAAGACAGCGTTTCCTCCATGCGCCTTGAGCTTCGTCCAGACTGTCCACAAGACTGTTGAAGAACTCTAGGGCACTGTGCTGTTCTCTGAGGTTAACAGGTTCATCAGCCAATCTTAAGTGGAACAGAAGATATTGGTTAAAGTCAAGATTAGGGTCAAGTGCTCAATTATCATTAGAAATAATAATTATTTACAAATAATTGTAACATGTGCAGCAAAGAAGGTAAAGCAAGAAAATTTCTAATACATTGAAAACAAATTTATTCATCACTTTGTAAAATTATAAACCCAGTGCACCTCTTCTTGTTAAATACTTCTTTTGCACTCTAGTCTTTAAAGTGCATAGAGACACAGCTATGCCTAAGTGTTATATGCTATACAAATATGTATAATTATTATCATTATCATTATTATTACTACTACACTTGATCAAAATTAATTCCCTTGCTATTTAGTTTCTGCCAAAATGTAGTAATAATTTCAGAGGCAACATAAAGTCAACTTTTAAAAATTCATTAGCCAGTAAATCTTTGCTTCTTACTGATCTAGACCCATGTATTATCCTTTCTAAAAATCAAGAGAAAATGTAATAAAAAGCATAACGAACATGAAATCTCTCCACTATCAATTGAGACAATTTCACCTAGTCTTATCAAATTCTAAGTTATCCTTTTGACATGTAAAGAAAGTTCAAAATTAATATTCTATTAATTTCATTACTGAGAGCATAACCTGTTACCATGAAAGGGTTTTGTTTCACAACTTTAAAAGACATACCACTTCAAAAGCTGAGCGGTTAATTGGCAAGTGCTTATGAATCTTTCAACTATTTCTAACTTTCAAACATCGACCCAATTCCGGCATTTCACAATGCACGCGCCACCATTGTCCATTTTTTTTTTTTTTTTTTTTTTTTTAAACACATCTACAAATTTGTAACAATATGCTTATCGTACATTAATTTATTTGATGTACGATAAAAAGAGCAATGTAGATAAAATGCCTTGCTCAAGGGCATAAGTGCCATGCCAGGAATCGAACCCCGATTTCTCACGAATTCTCGCGTCTCCAGTCAAGCGCCTTAAACCCATGGACCACGGCAACTCCACATACCATGAGAGACCCGTTTTGCCACTCGCGGGTCAAAAACTATTTCCAAGATAGCAGACGCCGCAAGTGGGAGTTGACCAATTGATGTAATATTCAACTGACAGGGATCCCAAGCGCGGGGAAGAAGGAGGATGAGTTAGTAGAACTAGCAGTGAGAGCCCAGGGAAGTTATGAAGTGTTAACAGTGTGTAATCAAAAAGAATATTGAGAGTGGGAAAGGGCGACTAGTGTAAGGTGTTGATCATACTGTTGTCGACCCATCTCTCAGAATTAACGCGCTGGAGTGACTGTCGCAACTGAATTGAATGAGGGCTTGCAAAATGCACAGAGATACGATCATACACAGTATGCCTTCCAAAATGCGAGAATTCCCCCATTTACTGAACAGCTTAATGGTCTCTTCCAATTACATTTTGTTATTCCGAAAATGAAAAAAGGTTCGTTATTCCCTAGGTTCGTTAATCCAAAACTGAAATAAGGTTCGTTAGTCCGAAAATGAAGTAAGGCCTGTTACTTCATTAGTTATTTTCGGACTAACAAACCTTATTTCACTTTCGGACAGCAAATGAGAAGGCCCTACAATGTGCCATAGCCTATCCAAACATTTGAACCAAATGAGGGACACAAAAGAACGAACGAACAAGAAGGTAACACTTGTAAAGTTAGCCTTACCGTTGAGCACAGTTTTGTGCATGTGAAGTTTGAAGCAAACTCTTCATGCCATTTCCTGATTCTTGACAATCACAATAAAACAATGCAACTGTTTATTATTTAATATCTTAAGCTATCATTTATTCCTCATTGAAACTTGCTCTTTTCAGATGAAACAAAAAAAAAACAGCACTTAGTGTCACAATATATTTCATAAGCCAACAATTCTGAAGCAAAACATGGCTCTGAATTCATTCTTACTTCATCTCTCTCTTTACATAATATGATTAAATGTTACACAAGGAGCAAGCCTATAAAAGCTTTGAGAATCAGATCTTTTTACATGCCCAATAAGTTCATTACGACATTATGGACCAATGGCTTTTTCTCAACTTATCTACTAAATATTAAAGACATACAGTGATAGTACATGTTAAGTACATACATACAATCATTCATCCATACTGCTTAATCTTTATCTTTATTTGTGACTATCTAAAAGACAACAGAAACTTAATTAGTGCAAAATATCTTCCAGCAAGATTTTAAACGCCATGTCCATATTTTTTCATAGCAAAAACACACTCCATATCAAATCAGTCGTGGTAATCACATCGAAATATAACAATTTTAAAATATACATAAACAATTGTTTTTTCATGCGCTGGGTACATATAAATTGACAGAAGAAAACACATAGAAAACACAATACTTCCTGGAATAGATGATTTAAATAATATAAACAGAATCAAACATAGTATTTATAGTTTATACGCATTAAACACTGAGTGGAATTCCCAATCAATGACATGTCTTCACAAGATAGTGCACTATCAGAGAATGTGAATACATTTTCACAAACTAAGCTCTCACAAATAAATTGACATAGCTAAGTTCTCAAGATTATCTGAGACAAATAGTTACATGTATACTTAATTCACATCATTATGCATGGCTCATTTTTAGTTTTATACATATACAATAACACTGACACAAATTTCACTCACACATTGCTCACTGTGTTCTTAAGTTTAAAAAAGGGGTGGGAGTAAAATGGAATAGCCCAATTCCGTTTTATCCCATAGAGAATGTACTTTAAATAAATAAAAATATACTGTTTGGTACACATATTGTGCAATGTTTCATATAGGAGGCATTTACTGACTTCTTCTAAATGTGTAATCATTGGTTATTGTGTTCTTTATTTTAAAAACAAAGAGAGGGGGGTAGTGGTACAACCGATTCCCCTTTTCCCCTAAATACACTGTATTTAGATAAATGAAATAAAAATACACTGCACGGTAAGTGTTTCAAACTTGCTCCTATAATAGATGCATTTGTGACCTCACCACATGAGCACAAACTGAGGCTGTCAGTGAAGATGAATATAATGGTAGTGGAACAATCAATGATAAGGACTGATCTTTAATTCTTGTTTTATAAATATGGGTGGAGAAATCATGACAAAAAAAAAAAAATCAGGAACATCCTGATTGATTGTAACATACCATGACCAACTCCAATCTTTAAAATAATACTCCATGCTTGGTTCAGTACATGTAATAAGTAAGGAAAAACTTAAATACAAATCTTTAGTCACAGGCATCAATACAGAGAGCTTTAAAAATATAAAGTCTTTGAAAAAATATCAATAAAAATAACCAGTCATCAGAAACTACTGCTTGTACCTCTACTCAAATATTGATGGGTGATAGCTCAACTATATATCCATATTTCTTTATCAAAAAGTATAAACTCTCATGAAATCAATTATTTTGAATTACCTCCATGAACTGTCTAAAAATTGTTTGTGTGGGAAAGAAAGGGAGAGTCAAAGAAAAATGGGACAGAGAGAGAGAGAAAAGAGAGAAAGAGAGTGAGGAAGGAGGAAGAAGATATCAAATTAAATCAACTCTGTTGTGTATCAAAGATAACTGCATATTTACAGACACAAAAATGAACAGCTAAAGATTAAATCTATATAAAAACAAATCCATCATCATTGCATATTGTTTGCAAGTATCAACCAACAAAATAAAACAACAAAAAGACCAAAAATGTCCGTCAGTCACATGGATTAACTTACAATAAAACACTATTTTCACCTCATAATTTTGGGAGTGGGGTACTACATTTTCTTGACACAGGTGAGCAGCATATATCTACTCAAAAAATGTGGACACTTACTACGACAAGCTTCGGAGCAATACATGACGTCTTTTCATGAGGGTGCACACACAGACACATAGTGACATAAGGTCAAATAGATGTCTCTATTTAGTATTCATGTAAATTTACTAAACAGTTGTATTTCTGAAAGATACTTTAAAAGTTTGAGTTTGATTGCATTCTTGTAACATCCAACAATATCCAACTGTGAGCATACTGTCTGAGAGATACTGCGTCCTCAATTATTCAAACCCATACAATGTAATCATTCACATCGTATACAAACTGAAACATATCGCAATAAAAAATCTCACTGTGACAATTACAAAGCGTTTTCATATTCATATTCCCTTCCTATATTTTTACCCATTCACCCCTGAAATATGATGCAACTTCTATTTTCAGCACAAGCCTTGGAATGGTAGTACTTGAATTGAAGATGCCCTTACATGTCTGCAGTGCATGCACAGGAATACAAAGAAACTTGCAATAAAAAAAAACAACGATGAGGACTCTGATATATTTTTTCGGGTTGGGGGGGGGGATCCTTGGTTTGACAAAAGGACCTACTTCTGCCATACCCTGTTAACTAAAAAGCAGAGAAAACGACCTTGAAGTTTTGGTATTTTCCTTTCCTACCTTGAGAAGTCATTAAACTTTATGTGCGCAGCCAGCATACTTTCAGAACGTACTAGCCACTGCAAATTTCATTTTCTGACAATTTTCTTGTCCAAAACATTCAAAATCTGATTTTTAAATTGGTAGTTTTATTCACATGTGCCTTTTTGCCTGATTATATGTACTGGGACTGCAACCCATTTTATTCTTCAGAAGGGCATATCTGCAGATAAGTACACCGTGAAATTCCTGTGCTCTCCTGTCAATAAATTTGCCCCCCCCCCCCAGTCAATGTATTCAGAAGAATTGCTTTTTACATTGACTATGGGTAAGAAAATGTGTAACTTCCAAGAACATTGAGAAAATGCAAAATTTCATGTACAAAGTGATTGGAGACCTGCTCGCATATGATGTCATCAGTGTTGCCAATTTGTAGAGCCGAGAGTAGTTTACTAGAAAATTTAAATGAGTGTAATTTTCTTATTCTTTGACCGATTTTGCTCATTTCTTTTTTAAAATGCTGTTCAAATTTATCTCCTTTTATTGAAATAGTGAAACTTCTAGGGTGGACCTTCCCTTTAACTAATAGGGTGAATCTAGAGATACACCCTTTTGCCATATTTTTGAATACTTTACTCGTGTACTTCAAGGGCATATCTACACATGTGCATCCTTCCCAAATCAATAGGTAGAAAATTGCTAAAAGGGTACAAGATAGTGCCAAATATCTTGGAAACAAAGGCTCAATGAACTATGAGAAAAATTGCGGCCTCGCAAACCTCCCCAATGGAAAAAAATATATATATTTTTCACACAATGTCCTACAGCCAAATCACAGCCAAGGGGGTTTACATGAATTTAGAGCCAATGATTATGCAGACGTCACTACTTTTGTATCCCGTTAATATTACCTTCGAATTACTACTACCTGTGTATGTTATTCAGAACACTTTGCCTCTGCATTTGCCGAAGTGTACTTCACTGTATTTCAGTATGTTTCAATGTATCAATATTGCCAATGATACCTAAGGTTTAGGAGGCTTTTTTTTTTTTTTTTTTTTTTTTTTTTTTTACAATATTCCATCATCCTACTTAAACATACTATAATGCCCAATATAGACAAATTCATTTATATCAAACTACATCGATTGGGTATAAGGAGGTTCTTAAATAAGCTCATTTCCATTCATGCTTGCATGTAAAAGATCAATCCTCTTGTTATAAGCATACTATTTTCATCTTATGCTGTTAGTGCATGGATGTAGTGGAATTTGCATAATAAAGCATGTACCATCATTCATCAAAGTGCATTTAGAGATCATTCTTAAAAATTAATAACCATAACAGTCAAATATTTCATATCATTATCATTACATTTTCCATCATTTCCTGTCATCAGTCCCATAATTGCCTACAATACAACTAGTGGTGTAAGTTAGAGCTAAAATCGGATCGGATGATCGAATCAGTAGATATTTTTTTTAAACACGTGCACACGTTGGTATCAATAATGCAATACAGCATTTCCATTTTTTTTAATATATTACGATAAAAGAGCGACGTAGATAAAATGCCTTGCTCAAGGGCATAAGTGCCGGGGATCGAACCGCGATCTTCGCATCTCTAGTCAAGCGCCTTAGCCCACTTGACCACGGCACTTCCACTTTAGCTATAAAAAATCGAGCGAAGCGAGCAAGCGCTTCCCGATTTCCGGTTTTCATTTTCCGTGTTTTCCCCCCTCTCTTTTCACTTTCCTTTTCTTTTCCTTTCTCTTTCTTTTTTTTTTTTTCCTTTTTTTTTTTTTTGCCAACCGACTGGGGGCACGTGCCTCCCCCGCGCGCCCCCCCCCCCTAGATAGTTAAGCCACTGATAACAATAGATGCGTCCCCGGGTCTTGTGCCACCTTTTTTAAGCTATTGAAAGCAGGAAATGGGGTGCAGGGTTTTTTTGTTTTTTGTTTTTTGCTTGCCAGGAGCAGTACTCTTCTGCCTCAGCGGGGGGTGCACCCCCCCCCCCCCTCAGCCTACGCCCTTGTATTGATATTTTCCTTTTCATTATCTCTTTAGTCAAGGCTCTACTGGCCAATAGAGGTCAATCGCGAGTGCTGTGTTTTATATCTCAGTGCGACAAATCCGAGTTTCAGAGCTTAAACTCGGATGCTCTCCAACAGAGCGACCATTTTGAATTTATGCAAATTAGGCACTGATCCAGCTCTTCAATTTTTGTTTTAGTGTGTTGTTTTTATGGCTTTTCCAGATTATATGCAAGTGGAATCGTTTCAGTATTTTAATGACGAAATTATCACTTCTGCCTATAAAAAGTGTATTTTCCTCGCTCACAGGTCTCGGTCATAATAAGGCTTTGGAAAACAATGACAAGAATATTTTTTTACTCGCTCGCTTCGCTGGCTTGTAATATTTGTAAACATGGTGGTTTCGCGGGACAACAAAAACGTGGACCAGCGAGGTGACAAAATAAAGGCCGTAAGGTGACCACATCATTCAGATATCTTACAGGCCTACAGTGTACATTGATGACAAAGTAACTCTTCTTTTTAACAAGAATGGCTTTTTTTTTTTTTTTTTGGCTAGCTCCGTTCGCTCGCTCGCAAAATTTAAAAAGGCGGTGGTTCATAATCTAGAAAGAAACATCCACCAGAAAAAGCTTCGCGGCCCCTAAATATTCCATTTTAATAATAAAATCTACATCTGCGGTAAAAATGTTTGAAAATAATTCCTTGTGTCTGTGTTAGAGGGGGTACTTAGATTAAACTTATAATGCGGCATAATTGTCGGCGAATTTAAGTCCTACACCCCCCCCCCCCCCTCCACTTTCATGTTCCCCGAATACTTAAACGCTGCTTGCTTATGGTACGATAACCTTTTGGAGCTCAGGGGCTCAGCATCCCTGTGAAAAAAAATCATTCCCAGGGGCCTGCCTAATACAGCATTTGCACCCGGGGAGGGGGGGGGGGTACTCGTCTAATATAATACGGAGGTGTGCCGCTCTAACGGGTCGCTTTTTTGCAAGAAATCTCTAAACATGTGGTATGGTTTTGAGGCGGAAAATCCCCAAACTTGCCCCTCACTTTTTTAAACATCAGTAAGTTTATTGTTTGAATGATATTCTCTCCAATAATGAGGCCTAAGTACACATCCGAGATGCAAAATTCCTTATAATGGGTACCCTTTCCTACATGACCCTTAAAAATGGGTACGGGTATGGGAACACCCCCGTCGGAACCTAATTTGAGTACCCCCCCCCCCCCCCCTCCGGGATTTGCAACATTTGAAAGAAATCTAACATCTAATAAAATCACACTTGGGGTGCAAAAACGCAAAAACGAAAAAGGAGAAAATAAAGAAAAAAAAAATAAAACTTTAAAACTGGGAAAATAGAAAACTGTTTTATTAATATCTAATTTCCATCTTCTCTACCGTGTCCATCGTTCAACACGGTGTTCAATTGCCAAAATTAATTTCCTCTGTAAACTGCGCAAGAAATTGCGTTTTTACAGATTTTTTTTTTTTCAAATTCGCCGCTTGATCGCTTCGCTCCCTCGCTTGTACTGTAATGTAGATACGTTTGGGCACGGGGGGGGGGGGGGGGGCGCAACTTTAACGGTTTGCCCCGAGCTCCATAATGCCAAGATACGCCACTCTCCAGGCCTGAAAGAACAAAAAGACTATGTACGTTGTCTTTAAAAAAGGAACTCAAATCTCTTTTGTTGAATCAAATATCAAACAAACCAGAATCCCTTCTCTTCTTCCATTTACGCGCTGTAAGACCCTATTCTCAAATGATTTGTTTCTTTTGTTCCCATACATCTCCCTGCTCATAGCAATGAACTGCATAGTTGCAAATTTTTCCTCTCTCTCTCTCTCTCTCTCTCTCTCTCTCACTCCCCAACGCAGTATACATGTATAGTTTAGTATCTTGCCACTTTGCTTTGGCTGTAATTGCAGTTTAAAAACATTCCGTCCCCGGCCAAGCATAGAATGTTAATTGTAGGCCCCGTGTGGAGAGGAATCACCGCCTTTGCACGTTAAGAGCCCACTGCACTATTCGAAGAAGAGTACGGGGGAAACCCTGGAAGTACTACACCTGCACATCCTGTTATAAAATATACTGCATGGCGGGAGAGACCCTAGAGTCACAGAGATTAAGTTTTCCCCTCCCAGGTGAAGTGAAATACTTAATACTAGTAATCATAATAATATACTTTCGGAGCATTTGCTTTTGATGTCATTTTTTTTCTGTAATCTCTATAACCACAAGTGCTATGCACCTGTGAATATGTGATAGACACACCTACCATGCCTATCATGCGGCCCACGCCTACAATAATTTTAGAACTGTTCCTTTTTCAAAAAGATTTCGTTTGTTCACTTCGTCTTCTGCATAATTATGGTGTTTATTCGCAGGTATATCCTTTAGGCGGAAATACTAGACAAAAGTATGTTCAATCATGTGTCGTTTGGAGACCTTGTTTGACCGGGGGAACTTTTCATGAACTTTTCAGACAAAAGTATGTTCAGTCATGACTTTTGTGTCAATAGTGTATCGGTGAATGATGTTTGGGGATCTTGTTCATGTTGTTTGACCGGCGGAAATTTTCATGAACTTTTCAGACAAAAGTGTGTTCAATCGTGTGTCAGTAGTGTAACGGTGAATGATGTTTGGGGATCGTGTTCATGTTGTTTGACCGGCTGAACTTTTCATGAACTTTTCTGTGATTTTTACTGACAAAGTCGCTCTAGGCCATCAGAGACAAAAGGATTTCATCAACCAACACTGTTGTCAGTGCAGTGGAAATCACTGACAAGACACTTCATGAAACGCTCCCTTGGCCTGCCACTGGAGTACACACTAGCGACTCAACCGAAAGGTAGATAGCCTAGGACCATTTCTAATCAATTTCTGAAAACAAATAGTGAGTTTTTACCATATTCATAAAGCAGTTTTCCACACAGATGTCGATGCAGTAGGGACACTCAAGGGTAGATCTACGAGTTCTTATATTTTTGAGAAATACCCGTCACCGTAATACCAAGTGGAAGTTCTCAAAAGGGCGAGTCCAGGTACTGTTATTCTCTTGACAATTTACTGACATGTATACGAATGTTTATTTTCCTGATCTCAACTTTTGATCACTGTTTTATCAAAGACAGCTTTATAATTTTTCATGTTTCAGATAAATCTTCATAGTTAGAGACTTAGAAAAGAGCAAGTACATCGTGCGTCAATATATCTTGAAAGTTGAATACAGTTGACTATATAATAACACAACTCAAAGTAACCAAGATTTGTATACAAATTGAATAATGTGGTATAGCTTGTCATTAATAGCAGTGACGTCTAAAGCCAAGTTTTTGAAAGTATAATGTAGAAAGCAAGAAACTGAATATAGAAAAGCATAGATGCATAAATTCAGAGACGGATTGATGCACATTATTCGAGTGAGTGAGGAAATTTTTCGTGACAGAGCGGACAGAAACAACAATTTTGGCATGAACACTCCTATACCTGCAAGCTCTCGTCATTTATTAAAAATTTACTCGTGTAAAATGCGAAATTCTAAAATGACTGCCATCCAAAAAAAGCAACACTTTTTCACGTTAATGATTTTACATTTCAAATATCTCCCGGCATCTAAACATGTTTCATACTACAAAATAAAAGGCCGGATTTTAGATACGATAATGATTTTTTTGAAATACTTGTAAAGAGCATTGCATTCTACCAATCCCTAGTAGGTTTTTTATACTCATGCACAAGATGTATTATTTTATTCCTTTTTAAACTTAGATTTGATGGGTCTGATTGTGATTTTTCTTAAGAATTACAATTGTCACTGGCTTATTTACTTACTTATTCATTTACTTCATGATATTTGAATAGGTGTTTGGTATCTGCAAAATCGGAAAACAGACATACTTAAACTTTCGACATGTAATACTTAGAGTAAAATCGCATGAATGAACAGAAAGCTGAAAAATCGGAACATATACAGTGCGTCCTAGAAAAAAGTCTAGTTGGAAAAATTCTTGCCATCTCAGCCTTTCAAAATATTTTCATGACATTTCCATACCTGTGGATAGCCCAGGGTCTCTTCTATCACATGCTATCCAAAAATCCCAAAATATAAACGTAACTTGGTGAAAGGGTGCAAAATTTGAGCTTGACAAGAATTGGTATTATTTTGTTCCGGTTAGTGTCAGCGGGGCTGAGAGTAGTGTAAACTCTGAAGGTTCATATTATGGTCCTTATAAATGAATATCCTTGGTTGTGTATATGTTCTGATATGATTCATTAACATGTCAAGCTTGAGTGAGGATTTCAAAACTTGATTGGTTGATTTGAAATATTAATTTTAGGTAGGTTCTACCATTCAAGCTGGCATATTTCTTATATCAGAAAAAGAATATCAGCATGCAGTCATGCAGACCAATCAACATCAAACAATCTTTCTTCGACCTTCCAAACGAAACAACAATGGAAAAAATTACTGACAAAATACCAAGTATCTTCCTTCAAAGAAATTTCAATTTTTAGTCAAATTCATGGAATTTAACTGCTGATGGCAGTTTTTCGATTGTGTCATCTAACTTGTCTTTGGGATTGAATGAGTGTATGATTGGTTAACTGCTTTTATAATTGATGGAATGATTGACTGACTTATTTATGAATGATTTATTGATTGCCTAATTTTTCTGCATGACCATTATTTGACATCCAAATCATGCTAACTTAAATGTTGAAATTTACCGAAAATGTAATTGCTCACTCAAGCATGGCAAGTTAAAGGGATATGTCATAACATAAACACAACAATGGATATCCACTCATAATCGCCAGAAAGCCCTCAAAACTTAAAAATTATAAGCCTCCATAGTTTACACTACTGTCCGCTTATAGCAACCAGCACAAATATACCCTTCTTGTCAAATCTGGATTTTGCATCCTTTCACAAAAGCTATCTTTGCTTGCGCAAGGAGATTTCTTGGTGAGATTTGATAGAAAATTCTTTGGGTTATCCACCGGCATGAAAATTTCCTGAAAATATTTTCAAATGCTCAGATGGCAAGATTTTTTTTTTCCAACTATAAATTTTTTTTGGACGCACTCAGGCGGTAGACTTTAACGAGAGCACCGACGTAAATCCGTTTTGAGCAGGGGGGGGGGGGGGGGAATGATGGACTTTTTGCAGAAATTTCTTGCATGAACTCACACTTATGTATACAAACAGACCCCATACACATATAATTCTTTTATTTTGCGAGTGAGCGAAAAAAAACACCCTTTTTTGTTTTTCAAAGAGCGTTTCAAATGAAAATTCCACTATATGACCTTCGTTATGACATTTTTATGAAAAATTGGTAACGAAAAATGTTACCAATTGATTAATTACAATATCATTTTTCCTTAAATTGTTAAGCACAATATAACCAAAAGGTGAAAAGGTACTCAGTCAGTCGGCAGGTCCAAAAAAAGTGGTTTCTTTCACATAACTGGTATGAACGGACAGGCTCTGCATATTGAATGAGTTATAGTCGGTTTGACAATTTGCAAACCTAGAAAAGTTCTTTCCGTTGAAGTTTTTTCATTGATTTGTGTTCCTATGTGGTTTATGAACATTTTCAGCTTGGTTGCCCAAACAGCAACTTTAGCAATTTGCATAATTTGCATAAATTTATATGAATACAGGATATGCCAAGCAAGAATGTGTCAACTGAACTCAAAACTAATTGTGTAGGTGCGGTGATACGGAACTTTAATGGCGTTGTCAGTCTTGTGAATTCATCCTGTGATCATGGTGATGAAACGAAACGGGGTACACTGATGTGTATAATCCCATAAAAAGGGGGTTTGTAGGGATATGTTTGCAATTACAGTTCAGGGTTTAGTACTAAATATCAAGGATATGCCAACTTCGTTATCTGTAATGATCGAAAACGGTCTTATGCATTCATAAATAATGGTACTAACAGCGGTATATTCTTCCTTTAGGCCTATCTTTAAGAAAAATGTTTACTGCAGTCATATTCTAGTCGGACTTAAGTAGCATTCACGCACAGAATCATAAATATATCAGTGGGAAAATGTTTGGGCTCTAGCATTTTAACAAAAATACAAAGTCTTATAATTGAATATATTCAAATGTACATCATTATTACATCCTATTATGATTGCAACAATCGTATCACATTAAAAAAAATCTTCTTAAAATGTGCAATCAAATTGGAAACATACTTGTGGTTTTCAGGTGTTCAAATAACATCAATTTAATCCATACGGCTAACTTTACACGAAGTGATACCCCCAAAGAAACTAAAGCAATACAAGAAGGCTGCCAAACTGCTCGCGCACATTATTACCGCCGTTCATTAGGAGCAGGCCTACTCTCATTCTAGGTGCAAAAATACACTCACAGTTGTTCACAGATAAGCAAGTTGATAATAGTACAAAAGCGTGATTTCTAATATTGTAAGAAAACAAATAACGCTGAAACAGGGACGGTGCCGGCGTATTTGATGGGGGGGGGGGGGCAAAATGACCCATAGGTGAATTTATTGACGTTTTAAATTAACAAACAGTTGCAAGCCCCCTGCCTCTCTTTTCGCTACCTCTTCTTTCTTCTTCCTCCGCCTTTTTCGTCTTTTCTCCTCCTTTTTTTATCACTTGAAAAATCATAGGGGGTATTCGCCTCCTGTAGCGCCGCCCCTGCACTGAAATAATTTCCATGTCCCACAAGTGACCCCATGCAGTTGGATGTGCATCCATATAAGTGTATTATGGTCGTTTCGTTTTATTACAGGTTGCATTCACGAGATGGGCAACACTATAAGGCCCGAATTCACAAAGGTGGTTTCATTTGAAACCGTGGTTTCTAAAAACCATGGATTTTTGAAACCACAGTTTCAGACCACCCCAAACAGTTGACTCAAAATTATGACGTAAAAGCAGGGGAAGAAACCATGGTTTCACTTGAAACAACCTTTGTGAATCGCAATTTTGAAACCGTGGTCTGAACCGTGGTTTAAAACCATGGTTTAGACCACGGTTTTGACTGAAACCACCTTTGTGAATTCGGGCCTTAGAGTTCCGTATCTGCGCACATACACAATTAGCACGTAGTTCATTTTGAACATTCTGTGTAAGTTGTCTTTGTGTTGTACAACCTGTATGCATACAGATTTATGCAAATTATGCAAATTGCTCAAAGTTTCTGTTTGGGCAACTAAGCTGAAAATGTTCATAGACCACACAGGATCATTAATCAGCCAAAAAACTTACACTGTTAGCTAAATATGACTGTCCAACCGACTATTAGAACCTGTAAGAACACCACTTTCAATTTGGCCCTTGCTGCTCTAATACTTTATCAAATTTGATGATTTTAGTATCTATGTAAAGATGAAAACTAAATGTCTTATGTCATGTCTTTGAATTCACTGAAAATTTGGAAGAGGTAAAATTGTTGATCTAAAAACGATACAAAAATGATTTTTTTTCGCCTGCCCAAAGTTGCCATTTTGTAAGGCTTTTTATATTTGAGCCCAAATAATTTTCGGATGACCCTTTCTGCTTTATACCAATTTTAACACTTGATGCAATTTAATCGGGTCAAGAGCACACTTTACACAGACCAAATGCAATTATCAGCCCCAAACCATAAATACTGCTCTGTGATTGGTCCATTCAGACCCCACACTCATCCTGGAATCCTAACGGTCACTTGCTGAGTCACTAAAGGTCACACTCCCTGTGTGGTAATCTGTTCAAAACAACCGCGCTGGTATGTTTCTGGCATTATTCAGCCTTATGCTGATCAAAAAATCAATAATAAAATAATAATAAAAAGTTTTGCACAATCTGCAAGAGAAGTGAGAGGAAGGGAATGGTGTTTTGAAGCATCTTTTTTCACCTTAATTTACACATATTTTCCCAAATATGTTATCAAAATGAATGCGAAAATGCAAAAGTGTGATATTTACTCTTTTCAGTGGTGCATCAACCAGTGATTTCACTTGATAAAGTAGTCAAATTCTTCCAGAAAGAAAGTCTCATAATTCATGAAATTTGACAGGATGGTAGATTTGGCCAAGAGAGCGTTTACGTGAACACTGCTTATTTGCTCATTAGCATACAGACCCGTGGACTGGCTGTACTAAATGTAGTACGATATCTCTCTCTCTTCTATTTTGAAATCTAATGATATTGCTTTGTGTGAAGAGAGTAGCAAGTCAGCCTTTATAGAGCACAGGTTATACAGGGATATCTATTTAAAATCTAGGACGTCTTATATTTTTGGGGTATACCCGTCAAAGCTGGACGCAGAAGAAATTTGTCTTGGGCAATTCCATGATTAAGTGGACATTGGCCAAAACTTTATTTTTGCTCTTTCTTAAATTCAGGTCAATTTAGGGGGTTAAAATCCATACAGAAGTTGGTGATACAAAAGGGGTTTCATACTCACCCAAAAAAATTTTTGTCTAAAATGTCCCCTTATAAGAGAATCCGAACCATACAAAAATTAGATATATGGGACTACAGACAGTTTTTTAGACCTAGGCAGAAAAATATTGTTTCTTTTGTGAACTTTTCAATTGGATAATCTGAAGGACATTTAGTCACACCAAATTAAAAGAAAGTATTCAATAATAAGTTGCTGAAAAGGTATGAAAATCTCAAATATGTGGTGCTGGACAAATTGTAACGTGACTAACCGTAACGTTACTAACCAAGATTCTAGTCTCTACTTTCAAAAAAATAGAGAGGTAAACTCTTTAAAAAATTGGGGTAAAAATTTGTCATCATTTAAGAAGTAATACAGATATGGCTCTAAGTTTGAGGTATGTCACAGTAAGGAGGAATAATTTTTCAAAAACTTAGGTTTTTTTCTCATGTCCTTTTTTGTAACGTTACTAACCGTGGTCAAACGTTCTCGTAAAATTTTTTGATATTATTCAGTTCCTTTTGATTTCTTAATGTATTGTAGACCTGGGGAGGGTGAATATATGTTTACAAGATTAGGACTTCAGATGAAATAGCTATTGAATTAGCTGTATCAAAAAGTATCAAAATTTGCTTAAATGTAACGTTACTAATCATGCAATTGCCCTCTTGAAGGTCAAGTTTTTTTTTCTTCTTTTTTAAAATTCATTAAATATACTTGTTGATTTTCCTGATTTCCTGATTTCAACATTTCATTGCTATCCACATATCTGTACAATTATTCTTCAAGGCTTCAAATCAATGTTAACAGGAAAAGTATTCCGACGTAGCAGGTGCTCTAGGCTAAATTTATTAATATCATCAAATCTTGAACACAGTTGGCTTGAAAGAAAGCACAAACTGATTTTTTTTTTCATATTTTGAGAGAATTTGCCCTTCACAATTTGTTTTCATGTAGTATTTCCAACTTACTGGGATGTACTGGGGAATGTATCCTTTTGGTGGTAACAATAGAATTCACGGACCCATTGTGATTAGTGTACATGTATAAATCGAATTTTGGACTCCAATCAAATGATAATCGATTTGCGTCAGGACTGCAAGTCAGCCTTGATAGAGCAAGAGTTGTCTATGTAACAAGTACTCTTTCAAACATGTTTTCAAAATCTAGGACGTCTTGTATTTTTCATGGTATACCTGTCAGCCCCAAGTCTTTTTGTCTCTTGTCAATGTACTGCCATGCACAATCATTTTTTTTTCTTCTGATTTCATCATTTTATCACCTTTTTATCACAGTCAGCATTTATGAATGTTTACAGGTAATGTGCGCAGGAGGTATTGAAAGGGATCAAACATCAAAAGGTTTTTGTGCCACGATGTAGTTGGATTGTATGCTAGTATCATAGTAGCAGCAGAAAGGCAAAGAAGTAAAGCAGAAAAAATGGTTCGCAATGAAGCATTGCATGTTTTGAATTGCATGTTTTGAATTGTCATAAAGATTTAGTCACTTAAAGGCTTTTTCACTGTCATCAAATCTCTGCTTAATGTGCCAAATACATAACCAGTGATGCCATGTGACATTGATAGAAAGAAATTTGCGAACGACTTGGGGAAAATTCTCTTACGACAAAGTTCTAGACATTCACAGTGATATTCAAACTAATATAGATTTGATGGATGGAATGGGTATTGATTCATCAAGCCTGTTTCAAGTACCCGATGGTATTTTAATACCAAAAGTTTGACAGGTTTAGATCTTTGTCTGAACACGAAGCAGGGCAACTTGTCATAAATCTCAGCGAAAAGTCTTGCTCTGCTAATCCGATTCCGACAAAGATTCTCATGCAATGTATTGATGTTATTTCTACCTGTGTTATCTATCATCAATGTTTCTTTGTCTACTGGCCATTTTCCTAAAGAATGGAAAGTCGCCCATGTTTCACCGCTGCTGAAAAGGCCAGGTCTCGATGGTGAATTTAGCAATCTTAGACCTGTGAGTAAATTACAATACATTTCAAAATTGGCAGAATGTGCAGCCACTCAACAAATTCTGCAGTTTCTCAATAGCAATTCACTCCTTCCATCCAGTCAGTCTGCATATAGACAATTTGATTGTAAGAAACGGCACTACCCAGGATCAAGAGTGATATTCTGATGGCAATAGACAAATAGAAAATCACTCTTCTATTACTACTTGACTTGAGTAGTGCATTTGACACCACTGAGCATTCAAGATTACTTGAAAATACTGGAGACATGCTTTGGTAAAGATGGTATTTCTCTCTGCAGGATCAAGTTTTACTTGTCGGATCGACATCAAAAAGTTACAATTAACGGTACTATTTTGGACTCTTTCCAAGTGCCTTTCGGTATGCCCCAGGGCTCTCGACTCGGCCCTTTGTTATTAAAGTTGTACACGAGTATTCTAATCAGGAGCATCCATAAAAATTTTTCTTGAAATGTCCTGTCACTGCTAAGCAGATGATATAGTTATCCTTTACACCAGCTCCTAGAACTCAAGATGCAAGTGTTTCATTATTTGAAAAATGCATAAATTTTATTCTTAGTTGGAAGCTTCATAATAAGCTTAAACTGAACGATAGTAAGAGTGAATTTTAAATTGAAGTGAATTGAATGTATTTCCACATTTCCATTAAAAATAACATTCAAATAAGATATCAAATACATATTTACAGACAATAACATATAACAAAAATATACAAACAACAACAACAGAGGAATAAATGTAAATGTGGTGGGATCATAAAAAAGTTTGGTAAAAAACTTGTAAACATGATCCCAAAATATACAAGATAATTTAAGAAATATACAACAGAGAAAAAATATATATATATATATATAGCATAGGAAATCATAAAATTATTCTAACGATATACATAATATTCCTAACAGTCATGATAATGAATTCTTAAGCAAGAGATACTCTTTAAACTTATGTTTGAATGTGTTGAGAGATTTTGTGTCCTTGATATGTTGACGTATGTCATTCCATAATAGGGGTCCTTTGCATATTATCATTGATCTAGAAAGGAAGTAAAACCAATAATCAACCTGATAGTCAAGTTTACCCCTTGTTTTATGATCGTAGAAACTGCTATTTTTGACAAAAAATGAGTTGAATATTTTGGGTAAGAGTTTCTTATTATACAAACACATAAAGATGCCCAAATTGTAGTAGGTCATACACAGAGAGTATTATAAGGTTTATAAAGAGAGGCATAGAATGACTTCGGAAATTAGAGTTTGTTATTATTCTAACTATTCTTTTTTTTGTAATTTCAAGAAGGCATCAAGTAGATATTCATTACTAGGTCCCCACACAGTTATACTGTAATTTAAGGGCTTATGTCGAAAGGGTGCGTGCGCGGAGCGGGATGGGAGCGGTGAGGGAACGGGGATGGCCGCATCCTTTCGAGAGAAGCCCTCCGGTTGTCTCGAAAGGGTGGGTTGCGTGTGGGGAGTGAAATTAACGCACCCATTCGTTGAAACCGGGGGGGGGGGGGCTTGTCTCGAAAGGGTGTGTTGAGTAGTCTGATGTACCAGCCGTTTTTTCTTTTTTGTTAATGTAAGTAAAAAAAAAAAAAAAGAAGAAGAAGAAAAAAAAAATAGGAAAGGAGACAGGCGGTTGGCTATCACCTGATTGGGGGGAGGGGGTGTCCATCGATCCCCAAAATATATACGAGGGAAAGAATTCCCCTTTTCCCTCTGCTAGAATGTTATGGTGGGATGCATAAAACGAGAGAAATGTATGCCCCACTCCCTCCCCCCCCCCCAAAGAAAAAGAAAAAAAGGGAATAGGCATTTTGTTCATGAGTATTCTTACACTCAAGAACGCAGAAGCAATCTTATGAAGCCGCACACACACATACGCACACACCCTCACTTGCAAATATCTTCCTTCAGTTTCTTACTGTCGCAAATTAAAGATGTGCATGAGGCAGATTTCATAATGGAATGCGCATTTCCAAAGGACAGATGAGGCAGAATAGAAAGTCATATTTCCAGTTTATTTGAATTCAACATGGAGGGAGGGACAACAACATTTGCACTTCAAGCAATCAAGCAATCACAAACAAATTAGACGAAAAGTTTCTGCGTTCTTGAGTGTAAGAATACTCATAAACAAATGCCTATTTACTTTTCTTGGGGAGGGGGGTGTGGGGCACACATTTCTCCCGTTTTATGCATCACACCATAATATTCTAGCAAACAGAAAAGGGGGAATTTTGGGGATCCTTAGACCAGCCGCAGATCCAGGATTTGATGAGGGGGGGGGGGGGTCCATGGCCATCTAAGATTTTTTGTAATCTAGCGACTAAAAAAAAAAAAATAATAAAAAGGCTGTACATTACATTTCCCATTTCGGCGTTCTTCTTTTTTTTGGGGGGGGGCTTTCTTTTTCAGGGGGGGGCGAGGTACCCAAAATTGGGGGCTTCTCTCGAAAGGGTGCGGCCATCCCCGTTCCCTCCCCGCTCCCATCCCGCTCCGCGCACGTACCCTTTCGACATAAGCCTAATTTAAGTGAGGCAATATTATAGTATTATATAGCAAAACTAATATCTTTTAGAGGAATGAATTCTCTTGGTCTATTTAGAACACCAATATTCCGAGCGATCTTATTAACATTTTATTAACATGGCTTTTCCATTTCAAATCATCATCTATATTAAAACCTAAAAATTTCAAAGTTTTTTTTTTGTTGTATGGGTTTATTATCAATAAAAAGTTAAATATTATCTTTTTCAATGCGGCTATTTCCAAAGACCATAAAGCAGGTTTCTGTGTATTTAAAACCAGTTTTTTAGCTATGAACCAGTAATTTATTTTTCCTAATTCAAGATTCATTTTAGTATTTAATTCATCAACCTCTTTATGTTTCAAAAATATATTTGTATCATCCGCGAACAATATAAGCTTTAAAATATCGGAACAGGAATGCAGGTCATTAATATATATAAAAAAGAAGCGGCCCAAAAATTGACCCTTGAGGTACCCCACATGTTACGTTTTTCATTTTTGATGTCTTAGAATTAAAAGCTATAAATCGATTGCGATCACTTAAATAATATGCAGTAATTTCAGAGGGGTTCCTCTAATACCATAAACTCAAGTTTCTTTAAAAGTATATTGTGAGTTTGTGACTGATACAATCAAACGCTTTTTCAGGTCTAGAAATACACCAATAACAGATTCCTTTTGTTCAATACCTTCGTTAGTATTATGTATAAATTGAATTAATGCATGAGAGGTAGAATGTTGTTCTCGGAAGCCAAACTGTTTGTCATAGAGAATATGATAATTTTCGATTATCGGTATTTCACAACAGATTTCAAAACTTAGCATTAATAATGTAAGAGTAGGATTCTCCGATGTGAAACCCTCTGATACTGCAAGAAATTTAGGAGTGTTCTTTGACACAAACTTAAATATGGCAGCACAAGTTTACAAATATATGCAAATCAACATATCTTCTATATACAGTCTCAGATGTATACCCGTGAATATTTTGATCAGGAAAGCATGAAATTGGTCTATTTATCTATAGTGCCTCAGGACTTATTGGTCTATTTATCTATAGTCCCTTAGGACTTACCACATGGTGAACCGTAAACCCTTTCTACGAATATCCGTACCACCATCCAAACCTTCAAACATCATCTGATTTGGTCGTACATGTTCTCATTACAATTAAGCAGACTCGATTATAGCAATGAATTGTTGTTCGGAATGCCTGATTCTCTGATATCCAGGTGACAAAGAGTTCAGAATGCAAGTGCAGGATTTGTCTACTGTCAATCAAAATTCACTTCAACTACACCTCTCCTGAGAGAGCTCCATTGGTTGCCAATTCGTCAAAGAATTTCATTCAAAATTTTGTTAGTTGTGTATAAATCCTTGAGTGGACAAGCTCCTAGTTACATAACAGAACTCACACAGTCGTATCCTGCGCAGTTCCAGATACAATGAGAGATGCATTGTTGCTTCAAATTCCTCGTGGTAAGACAGAAATCACTCTCGGCTATCGTGCATTTGCCAATGCTGCCTAGAATAGCTTCCCAATTGAAATTCGGAGCTTTCCATCCCTAATTGTCTTCAAATCGAAGTTAAAATCATATTTGTTAGTTAAATAATATATGTTTGTACAATTAAGTAAAAAGGTGCTCTTAACCAGCGCAGCTGAATATATTTTGCATGCAAAATTTGCATAGTTACTTCGCTACACAAATTTATGCTTCATATTACAATGCAGAGATTCAGCTTTGAAAGTTACTTACATAGAGACCAGGGGAGCGTTTCATGAAGAGTTTTGTAAGTGATTTTCACTGACAACTGTTATAAGCTACTGGAAATCCTCGCACCCGATTGGCTGAGAGCAAATTAGTCAGGGAGAATCACCGACAAGTCTCTTCATGAAATGCTTCCATGGTGTCAGTTAAGCATGAACACCCTGAAAAGATGTATTTTTGGAATTTAAATTACCATTTTGCAATCTCAATAGAGGTGAAAGCAACTTTAACTTTAACTAGTCAGCACACACACAACACACAGTCACACACCCTCTCATGAAATATTATCCAAATAGAAAATGATTCTTTATTGCTCCCCCCCCCCCCCCGGTCCCCGTATAGTGCTCTCTAATCGAACCTTCAAATACTGATTTTTTTTCTGGAGATCGATACTCTTGGTTACTACAGAATAAGATCTCAGTCAAGATTTTCTTCAAGCTGAGTTTTTTTTTTCCCATGACGTACTGTATAACAATGATATAACAAGATCACAAAATAATACATAGTTCAATTTATGTCGTCTTTTCAGGTTGCACTGATGGTACAAGAACTGAAGTCAACATACAACCTCATCAGATATTTTGAACAACACTAATATTGGAGGGATGCAAAGGTAATATAGACGTGATTGCTGAAAAAGAACAACCTTCCGAATAATCTTCATAACATGCTACCTCTTGCCTGAATTTCAGAGAAAATTCCCTATTTGTCGCATGCGCGACCAAAATCACGAAACCAAGAAATTACACCTCATTTTATAATATTCATCCTGAAGCAGAATTTTACATTTTGGGGGTATTTGTATGACATTGCTGCCGTTGGCGTAAATCCAGGGGGGGGGGGGATTGGGGAATATATCCCCCTTTTTTGGAGGGGGTGTGATGGCGTGTACAAATACCCCCCCCCCCCCATTTTCCAGGCAAAATGATATTTTAATTAATCAGTTCATAAAATTTTTGATAATGTGTCATAAACGACCATCATATTTTAGAATTTCTATTTGAAAATGCTATTAAAACCGGAAAAGTGGTTATTTTTGGCTCGTTCGCTTCGCTCCCTCACAAAATTAAAATCAAAATGTGTGTAAGGGGGTCTGTGCCGGTGGGTGAGGGTGGTGTTCATACTTAAGTGCGAGTTCAACAGAAAAAAACCGCAAAAAGGTCGATCATCTGTTGCACTTCGCAGAGAGAGTGCAATTATTTAAACTTAGCAGAGGTTAAAGAAAGGTTGTTCTACAGTGACTTTGATCAAATAAAACATTTTAAAAAGGGCTTACATGCTGGCTTTCAAACACTGTTTTCAGCACTTAGCTGAACGCAAAAGTTCCTATTTTGAAGATCAAAGCAACCGGGTTGAAAACATTTTTATATCTGTATTTCTTAAATATTGATTCTCAGAATAATCTTTCCTTGGCATTTAAGTAACCTGAAACCAGCCGCTTTCAGTACAAGTGATTACCCTTCCTTATCAAACAAAACTCAATTTGTCTCTCAGCTAGGAAAAAAATGTTGCTTATGTCACCTGGGCCATGTATTATGAATAATTGAGATCAATTCCAATCAATGGCAATTGTTTATAAGATGGCGCCCAGTACAGCATGTATCCCCAAAAGTTATATTTCAATTAAAAATATTATCTATTATCTATTTCAAGTAAAATCTGAAAAGTGTAAACAATTCATCTGCTACTGGATAAACCTGCATGTCTTTGATTCTTGACTGCATGAAAAACCTGAAAAGTTACAATGTTGTTTTCATGCCTCCGGCCACCGAAGGTGGTGCTGGAGGCATCAAGTTGTTTTCGGGCTGTCCGTCCATAACTTGCCTAGTATGTAACACCACAGGAAGAAGATCTGATTAGATTTGGGGGTACTTAAGTCAAAGGTCACAGAGGTCAATTGCCAAATTTTAGGTTTAAGTCTCGTTAACTAGATATCCCAAGAGCCATTTGAAGTGTGAATTTCAAACTTGGTGCTTTGCATCACAATAGGAGGACATGTCTGATTAGATCTTGGAGTACGTTCAAAGGTCAAATCATTCTCTTAGAGGTCGATATGCATGAAATTAAAGATTTGTAAGGTTTGGTAGCATTATATTTCAACCATTTGTATCCAAGATTATAATGATCGAGGCAAAGTGATTCGACTTTTGGGTTGTTATAGGTCAAAGGTCAGAGGTCAGAGAGGTCAATTAATATGTAATTATATGTGTTTTATTCTGGTCATCATAATTCGAGAACAGTTTAAGTCATGAAGTTAACTGCATTATACTAGATAGAGGCATAGGAGACGCACTCACATTCTTGTTTATAATGTGCATTATACTTCTCATTAGGTATTGTTTTTGTCTTCATCTTAATTTTTTCTTTACTTTTCATTAGGTATCGAAAAGCAGTATACTAAACTGATAGGCGATGAAAGACAAGCAGAGCTATAAATCTGCAAGAGAACATCTAAAGCAACACTTCGTTGGAGAACACCTGCTCTGAAAAACAACAGCACTCAGAGGCACATTAACGTTCTAACCTTTATCATCATTTCGAACCTAGCATTCAGTAGGCCATATTTATAATATACTTTATCGGCTTTTTGGTCTTTACTTGGTATTCATTCTCTCTTTTTCCTATTTGGAATTTATTGAATGATAACGCTCAAGATGTCCAAGGTTGTATTCAAATATATAGTGAGAGTTTTTTATATAATTTTGCTGGCATTGACAAGATGTTATGAATCAAGACAACTAAGTGTCTTTGATGGAGACAGAACAGTACTTAATTTCCCATATCCATGTAACAGTACACATGTCACATTGCAACGTGGCAATGGGTCTCCATTTTACAGTTCGAGTAATGCAGATGGGATGTCACCTTCAAATAAAAATGTTACAAATCATACCAAACGTGATAATTGCTTCCTTCATCTCGTGATTGATCCTGTTCAAAGAAATGATGAAGGAACGTACATTCTTATCATAAATGATCTCGTGAATACAAGAATTGGGTTGTATGTTGATTATCGGCCAGGCCAATCATCGTGCGAAGTAAGTCACGAATATATCGAAGGGGAATGGGTCAGATTGGAATGCAAGGCTCAGGTAGGGAGCCTAGCTGGGCAGATTGTATGTTATCAAAGTGGTATGCAGCTACCCCCACTGACTTCACCTCAAGAAAATGCCGAGACTATAAATCAGATTGTTCTGGAGCTTTCTGGCTAGATTATCGGGTGCGGTATACTGTTGTTCCTCCGTCTTCGATCAAACAATTGATAAATGCGAATGTAAGGACTGGGGATGGAATCCTGAAAGTCCAAATAGCAATACAGACCCGTGCGCTGCTGACTCAACTCCACACAATTCTACATCGTCATAACATCACAACTGATATTCTCACTTCTCCTCTACCATCAAAAATATCACAACCAGCTTCCCATCGAATGGGATTTTCTCTATGGTCATTAATAAGTTCATGTCTTTCCATTGGAATAATAGTGATACTGATCTGTATTTTGATCTGTATCTACAGATCAAAAAGAAAAATTGTAAAGTCCTTTCGAAATGAAGTAAAACTCTTAGCCGATATTGAAGATCACATAGAAGGGGATGAGGATTCTCCATGTCAGGACTGATATGACCATCATTTTAGTTTTTCCTTGACTTTCTGATTAAATTGCCATTTTTCTTT